>NGBS01000174.1:0-11391 GCA_002245135.1 Proteromonas lacertae
TAATATCTGTTTCATATCCTGGTACATTAATCAAAACAACACTATTATCATTCCTCCTTTCCACTGGCATACTAACCATGGGATATTTATTATTTGGATTTGCATTAAGATTAGTTTCTAAATGATTAGGCAAAATATTCAAGCTATGGTTATGAGGTTGTCTAAGTGGAGTATTATTTCTATCATAATTACTCTGGTTATTTTTACTATCATCCATAAGTCCAGGTTCTGATTGAGATAATACATTATATTCCATTCCAAGGCTATTATTTACAGGAACCATATCTTTATTGTTTCACATATATCTTTTGATTATTGACTAATTGATCCACATAAGGTCCATTTCGTTGTGCTATTATATTTGTAACATTTGTTGTAGTTGTTGTGGTAGTTGCTGTGTCTGCATTTGTTTCATAATCAGTTCTTCCAGTTGTTGGTTTACTTCCTGGTGGAGATAATGGCCTGATTTTATTGGCTAAATGAATTGATGAATATACATCCTTTTTCATTCCTTCTTTTTCTTTATTACTACTATTATCTGAAGATGGTTTCATTGATGAATATTCTCTTACTATTTTATAGAATTTTGGAGTTATTATAATCAATGTTATTCCAATATTAATCAACACTATTCCTATACTCTCTAATAAGAATTTAGCTGCTGGAGATGATGTTAATGTCATTTCAATAGCGAAGTATAGAACAAAACACACAAATAAACATCCAATACATGCTGTTAATGTGTTTGAATCATTATAATCATCAACACAATTTCTAGTTGTATAGGAATAGTATAAACCTAATACAAAGATAAATAATAGGAATATAAAAAACACTGCATCATATACAACTGATCTATTACATGTTGGAATATAATATGAAACTAAATAATTACCTTCATCTGTTGAAATTTTTTCTTCATATTTCGAGAATGGATATATTAATCCCCATATTAATGATAATACCACAAATATTGATAAATATAAAAACAATCTCATAAACCTTCTCATTATTTATTCTTAACCTTTTCATATCTCTATTGTTATAAACTGCATGAATTCTCCAAGTTCTTAACACAATTATACAAGAGTAATTCAATAATAATAAATAAAAGATTGCTTGAAATACCATACACGTTCCATCACTATATTGAGATATATTCATTGGAATGATTGACCATAATGCTATTGTACCACTGAATAAGAAATATATTACAAATGTATGACTTGCTGCTCTTATTATTTTGAATCTTCTGAATTTAATTATAAATCCAATTACTATATAAATTGCTGTTGAAACTAGTACCATTACTACTATCACAGCTATTAAACTATCACTTGGTAATTCATATCTTAATAACAATGGTCCAACATTACATTCTGCTACATCACCATAATAAACTTCTGGATGTTTCATTACAGTAAATTTCGTATCATCAACCAATACTGGTATTCCTGACATACTTAATTCGGCTAATTTTATTACTTGAATAAATTGATTTGTTACTGTTCCTTGTTTTGTTCCTGAGGATGTATCTATTAATATTAATTGACTAGCTCTTCGAATATAATCTAAGGAAATTACATTATCATTCACATCTAAACCATCAGATTTCATCAGATTTCTGCTTTGAGTGTATGAATTAATGAATATTTTGTAAATACTTTCAAAATCAGATATTGACTGAGATATAACATCAATTTTACCAACATTAGTATTTACATAGTTTTGGAAATTAATTGAGTTTATATTGGTATTATCATTCAAATATGTTCTAGTTATTATATTTCCATACAATCTAGGCATTTTATCTGTTCCTAATTCATATTCATCAACATAATAAATAATTTGAAGTGCTCTAATATAAGATATTTGATTGATGTAAATAAAATCTTCAAATAATGTTAATTCATTACCATTTAATGAGTTTAAAATTAGTATTGTATCATTCCTTATAAATTCTTTTATAAACATTACTGTTTCATTTATTAGTTTAGTTCTTTCACTATTTTCTATACCATCAAATACAGGAATTGCATATGTTTTAACAATTACACTATCTTCAATATATACTTTTACATTTTTAGTTATATAAGCTATCAAATCATCCATATATCCACTTATAACTATACTTCTTGTATTAATAACATTATATTCTTAAACCTAATCTTTGACTGAATTTCAATGATGGCTTCAATTCTACTCTTCATTGATGCAGAAATAAAGAATATATATTTATTACATATTGGCGGATATACAAATACAGTCGAATAAATCAATTTGTATTGCATTTTTCTTTCATAATTGAGTAATAAATATCTAATCACATCCATAGAATTTGATGTAAATAATATCTTATATTCATTGTTAACTTCAAACAAATTATCAAACACTAACTTGTCCTTATTTTCATCATTATAATATGGAAATACTTTAAATTCAATATGAACATTTGTTGAAAAATTGAACTTGTTATTATCTCTAATTAATGAATCTATTAATATTAATAATATATGTGATAATTTCTTCTGTTTTTCTTTAGAATAATCAAGCAATAATCCTACTTTAACATTTACCTCTCTCGTTGTACATTTCTCAATATATTTATCATAATCTCTTGGTGCTAATTGATTAGTTACATCAATAATTCTTTCATTTTCATACTCACAGTTAAATTCTGTATGGAAATAATACCTTTGAATGTATAAATCACCTCCTAAATACATCGTTACTCCACTGTTAGAATATTGATGATTTATCAACTGAGTGATATAATCTCTCGAAGTATAACTAGATAATAATAAATTTTTATCATTATTACTAGTGAATCTGTTTAAAACTAACTCTAACATCTTAAATGCTGAAAATATATCTTCTGTTGAAGAAGAATAGTAATTATCATAAGGGAAATAATCTTTACAATATTTTTGAAATGTTTTTGTTCCATTTGATAAGAATGAATATGAAGAATTCTGTAATGCTGGTGTATAGGTTACTATTGATTTTACATCACATAAATATTTTTTATAAGAACCATGATTTGGTATTTCCATTAATGAAAACATATTGTATATAATTATATCTTTTATTTTTGTCAATAATCCACTTTCATATATATACTTATATTCTTCTCCAACATCATTTTTATATATTGAAACAATTATATAACACTTATTCTTAGATGATTTACAATAATCATAAATACTATTATATAACTTTATTTTCTCACTCTCATCTTTATATAACTCATCATATACATTGAATTGTTGATAATAAAGGTTTGAATCATTCAAACTTTTATCAATATGATCTATTAACAATTTAGACATGGGTGAATAATTATATAATATAATCACATCATTAGATTCTCTTATAAATGATCTTTCATGTAAATATGAAATAATTGCTAATGAATTAGTCATATGAATGACATTATCTCTACATACTATTTGAGTATCATATCCAACTGTTAAATATAGTGTATCATTATAAAGATTAAGTTTGGAAACATCAAAAAATCCAAAAGATGTAAATACTATATTAATCTTATTCTTATGCATTTCATCTAAATACTTTTGTAGTTCATTTACATCTCTCTTTTTCATATTATGTGATTTTACAGCTAAATATGTATTACTACTGAATGAATTTACATCATTATAATCATCTACTAGTTTGACTAACAATATAAACCGTTGAATTCCATTAGTATAATAATCTTCAATAGTTAATGGTAATATCAAACCAATGTAATATAAATTCAATTCTTTATTACCTGAATGACTATTCATATCATCATTCCACATACAAGCTGTAAGTTTATTATTATTTCCATTATTAACACCATCAAAGTCATAATTATCATCCATACTAAATAATAAAGCTGCATTTGGTGAAAATGAATATTCTATCAATTCTCCATTGAATTCATAATAAGACATTGTAATTGATTTTGTCAAATAATTGTTTCTTTGCATATATATTGCATTTCTATTATCCATTCCTTCATTTTCATAAGAATAACACTTAAAATTATATACATGTTCTCTAAAATGTTTATCATTTGGGGTTAATTGCCATATTTCTTTCAAATTCGTACCAAAATATAATATGTTCAATTCTGATACAACATCTCTACTAAGTTCTTTATCCAGCAATAATGAAGTATAATCAAAATCATACAATACTTTGGAAATATAATTTTCTAAATCATCATCATTATTAGAGTCATATTTATAGTTATTCTTCTTACTACTAAACTTTCCATTCAAATTCCAGAAATGAGGTAAATATTTATATTTCATTGGTTTATTTTCAGGATGTTGAGACATATAAAATATATTATTTACATCTATTGAATTGGTTGTTAATAGTGTATTATTTATATAATCCAGAATGTAATCTAAATCTTCAATATCACTTGAATCCATCATTATTGCAACTTTATAGTCAATAGATTTTTCTAATATTCCATTCAATTCATTCTTACTTTCTTTAATATCATCAAATGTCATTGAATATATTTCTGGAATTAATAAATACTGTCCTGTCTTCTCAAAATATTGATGTAATTTAACATAATCATTATCATGAATCACTACTAATATGAAATATCTAAATATATTATAAAATGTTTCTAAAACAACAGGAACATTACTCTTTGGCACAAATGAACCATGATAAACATTTTCAAAACAAAATGTCTCATTTACTTCATTGATTATTGTACTTTGAAGTTTTTTCCTTCCACCAAATTGATAAACTTTTTCAAACATTCACTTGGTAAGTATAAATAAACAGTTGAATCATATTTGAATTGTTTAATTATATCTTCGAAATCATCACATTCTGATTCAGTTCTTAATAAATAGCTTCTTATATCAAAATAATCGTTTGTGTCTTTTCCTAATATATTAAATCGTTCTTTAATTGCATGGAACATTCCATAAATTTCATAATCTTTGTCACTTCTAATCATTATTACTGTTTCTATTACAATTACTGGAACAGTATAAATATATTCTTCTTTTGTAAAATCACACATTTTCCCTTGGTTCAATTCCCCAATTAAATGCATATGGATATTCATTGAAATAATACCTCTTTAATATTTCAACTGTATTATTTGCATATACTCTAGCCAATTGATAATAATTGAAAATGTTATTATTTGATGCTAATTGAGTTATTCCTTCATGACTATCAAAATCAGAATAATAAATACTTGATAAATTGAATTGAGTTATTTCATTGTTTCTATTCATAACTATATCTGAATCTTTCATTTTTTGGAATAATTTATTTAGTATTATAAATGCCATAAATATATTTGACATTTGATTGAATGGTTCAGATATCATTGAGTATTCATATAAGTACTTTAGAAACACTTTGTTCATATCACCTTCTTCATTATTCTTATTAAAATAACCACCTATTATATCAATTCTATCTTTCAAATAGAATGGCATTGTTTTAACATTCTTTTCTGTTAGTAATAATGCTATTATTCCCCACTTATCTCTATCCAAATTTCTTATATAAAACTCATATAAAACTGATTGAGAATCTCCTAAATCTGTTGCTAAAAATATTACTCCAGCAAATTCCTCTATTACTCTCATTGAATCAATTCATTTCTGTTGCATTTGACACATCAACACTAATTGATGGAGATGGACGATCTAGTCTGTCTTTTAACAATTTCTCCAATATATTCTTTACATCAATCGTTGATTGATCATTTGAATTATAAAATTATATATGATATATTAGTAAGATATCCATTCAATGCATAGTAATACATTGAATTGAAATAATATTGACTTGGAACTCCAGATGTTATAATTACGTTCTTATAACATATTTCGGCCAGTTACTGGTGTAGTAATAAAATATAATATATCTTTATGATCATCTTTTATCTTATTGATTATTATCTTCATACATTCTTTTGAATTACCACTTATAACTATCTTAAATCCTTCTTCTATCGCTTGATCAATTAATGATTCACATGTTGTTGTTGGTGAACTTTCTATATCAAATAACTTGTAAGAGATTTGATAGTTTCCATTTTCATTCTGTACATAATTATATCCTGCAATGGCAGATAGATAATTTGAAATATCATAGTAATTATCATTATGACTAATAGAAAATACCAAAGCAATTTTATTTTCGGTACTTTTGTAACTCCTTCAATATTATCCAATATTCTATTCTTTGTATGTTCTACAATCGGTTGTAAATCACTAACTTCACATCTTTTACCACTGTATGGAGGAAATGGTTCAGATTTAACTGGCGATGAAGATTTAAAATACAGTTTTAAACTTCAATGTAACATTATCACTTTTATCAACTTCTTCTAATTTTATGAAATAGAAATATCCTTGAAAATAATGATTTTTTCCTATATAAATTACTCCAGCTGGTGTTACAATAGGAATTTATAAAATGTATAAATCAATTCACTAACTTCATTACTGTGTATTGTATGTGTCGGAATATCTTAAGAACAATGGTATAGTATATAAATTATAGGTTAATCTAGAAAGAGTTATATTTTTACCATATTTGTCATAATATCTATTCAATATTTCATAAGTTATTAAATTATCTTCTCCTTCTTCTTTAGCTTCAGTTGGATTAAAGATTGTAAAGAAATAAGTATCTATCGTTGGTTGTACTTTGTCACTTGCATTAAATTTGATTAAACCTGGATCAGTATTTAAACATATAATTTTGCTTGAACTTCCAACCAAATTATAGAATATAACTCTGTTAATAATGAACTAATTTGATTTGGAGATACAATTGTAACAATACAACTACTGTGACTTAAATATTGATTTAATGAACTTAATATATTATAATATTGATTAGTATTATCACTAATTGCAGTTTATAACTAATTTCCATTCCATTTTCTACAAACATATTCTCATATATTTCTAACAAAGTTTTATGTTTTGAGTAACACTATATAACATTAATATATTCTCACAATTATTGATCATATATGATAGTCCAGGTTTCATTGACTCATAGATACTTCCACCATAGAATAATATATTATTATTATTACATTTTGCTATATATGTATTACTTGCTACAATTAACAATATTGAATTATCATTTTCAATTTCATTGATATTATTGTTATTAATGGATCACTTAAATAACCAATTAATATTCTTAACACCCAAATCCATCAAATGTCTGAATGATATGATGAAATCTGTTTCATTTGTGTTGGATGTATATGTTAATGATTTATAACTAACTGTAACTCCTAATATACCTCCATATTTATTGTTTATATTATCAATTCCACTTTCAAATGATGTTTTTACCATTTCTCTTTCAATTCCAAATGTTTCATCATGTATTAAACCTAATGTGAATAAATTGATGGGTCTTAAATCTGGTTCATTTTCTTCAGTGAAATTACAATAATTTCTCATCACATTTGAATCAACATATAATATGTTTGATGTTTTAGTTGTTGAAACATAGCTAATTACATTAAACTGACTAATCTTTACTACAACTGAAGGTAAACGTTCATAAAGATTAGATTTCATAGAATTAATTCCACTTACAGTATCAAATTGTGTAGTTAACATTGTTCTTTGTATTGTATATAAATCATATGGATTATGAGATGTGATCTGATCATGGAAATTGAAAAATGCATCAGCTGCTAATAACTCATATATATAAAATATCTTATCTTTTCTATAAATTGTATGATAGATATTATCAAATAAATTACTTCGTTCTGTAGATAAGAAGAAATCAAATATTGTGTAAAAATAAATATTGTAATTTCTAGCGGATATAGCATTATCATTAAAGAACGATGTTAATGCATAGAATTGATAATTTCCTCCTAATTGCATAGTAGAAAAAACATTCATAATTTGATTGGTTTTTTCTGCAATATTATATGTATTAAATACTATAATATTACCACCTGTTGGCATAAATGAATATATTTCTTTGATTATATTATCTATTGAAGCAGTATTATTTTCAATATCAATATATATTACATTTTCAGAAAATGAAATTGATTCTTTTATATTGTTAATGATTTTCACTTTATTTGGTATATCACTATGTAGAATTACTAATTTCGATTTGTAGTATGAACAAAGTTATACATTGTTGTAATCAACAAATCATTTGCAGAATATGTAAATACTCTTGGACTACATTTCTCCAATGAATAATAATATCCAATATACCACAATTGCATATCATATTGATCTAATTTCTTAACAATATGATCCATCATAACTCCTCCTAATACTCCAAACACATGTTTGATATTATATTTAGTATGAAATTCTTCAAATATTTGACTTATCTCTTCTTCTGTATTTGCATGTTTTACTATTCCTTCATATTGAAATTTTGTATCAGCAACATTATTAAAATAAGTTCCCAGTGCATATATTATCCTAGAAACCATTCCAGATTCATATTTTAACTTTTCACATCTTACAAACAACATGCCAAACCTTACTTTAATTCTATTCGTGATGAATTCGTTTGTAAGATTACTGTTTGAAGCAGATGAAGTAGAAGAAGTTGTTAATATTGTATCATATTTACTACAATCACAAACTTGACTATTTTCCTCAATAAACATTATTGCAGGTAATGGATAATTCAAATTACTTGTAGTAAAAAAGTTATTATTACCATTTAAATCTACATATATTATCATAATAGTTAAATAATGAGATAATTGGTTACTGATTGAAAATGTCAATGGAGTATCTAAACCAACATTTAATTCAGCTTTTCTCATATTTATATCACAATTCTTTTCTTCTAAACAATTTGAATTCATATTTATCGATAAAGTCAACATTGATTGTGCATAAAATAATGGATATAATAGATAATTATAATCATAATAAATATCTTCAAATTCTGTAATACGATCTAAAACAACATTAACAAACTTAGATTCACTTTCTTTTATGTGATCTGAAATAAACATAAAATTATCTAATTTTGGATTATGTATTGTTTTAAGGCTTTTAAACTTCATTAATGATGGTGTATATGAAGGAAATGGAAGTCTTGATGATTGAAATTCTGCTCCAACTTCTAATATTTTTTCATCATCATCTAAATTCACTAATATTCCACAATTACCATCTGGAAATTGAGTTTTTATATCTATAAATATATCACTTATTGATTTTGTATTGATTGAAGTTCTAACTACTTTCATATCTGTTTGATCTAACTTCTTCAGTGTTTTTATTATGTATTTATACATTTCATCATCATTCTCATCGTCTATATCAGTTATTATGTAAAAACTTTTCAATTTTGAGTCTAAAGCATAATAGATTACAGGAAAATAGAGTTGAATCAAATTGAAGTTTGTATAGAATAGATATGGTGAACAATCATTTTTCTCATTCAAATACAAATCAAATGTTATTATTTTCTTTCTACTGGTTATTTCTATCAGTTTCTTCATCTTCATGTAATTATCACCAGCTAAGAATGCGATTGGATTATATTTCTCTATTAATTTTTCCACTTGAGTCTTTAACTTCTCAGGATTATTACTCAATTGATATTCTATTACTCTATATCTATACTTAGTATCATAAAACGAAACAGACATTAAATTAGTCACTGTAAATAATGAATTCATTAACAATCGAGGAATTGTTTCAAATATACTGATTATTACTATAGTTTTACCTTCTTTTGTATAATTACTATTATACTTACTCCAATCACATACACAATTCTCATTTACTGTTGATGAAGTGTGAGGAACTGGAAACCATTCATAATTGTAAATTATCTTATTTATTTCTTGAATGATGGTAAAATCTTTTGGATCAACTGTCTTGCATAATTTTGTTATTAATTGTAATGTATTTTCTCTTGTATATTGTACTTTATATTTTTCGCTGTAAATATCTAACGATGGTAAAATAGATAGAATATTATCAGGTGTTATTGATGTTAAAGTAGTGAATATTTGATATGCAATCTGAGTAGATAAATAAGCAAATATGCAATTTCAGTCATCAAGTTGTTTGGACTTATTATTTTGTATGTATCACATATATGATTATTATTTCCACATTTACCATCAAAATACATTATAGTGTAAAAATCTTTCCACTATTAAAATATAACATATATAATATATATAAATACAGAATTATCATCAACATAATCAATATAAGATAATCCCATTATATAAACTTTAAATTGATTTTCACTATATCCTTTACGACTGTATTGTTTCATAAATTCAGATGAATATGGTGGAGCTGTTATTGATATAATTAATATATTATTCTTTGTCTTATATCCATCGATTGTTGTGATAATACTTTGAACAGAATTCTGAATATTATCCAACTGAATTATTAAAGATTCTAACAGAGTATTATTCTGTTTGATTGTATTTTCTGCATATGTTTTAAGTGTTTTTGCTGCTCTAATAATAATAATAATAATAATAATAATAATAATATTTATACTCAGTTTTGCAGTAATTAATATCACATCTTTCCTATCATTTTCCAAATTCAACATCAAATTTAAGATTGATGGAACAGTTAAACCTGTATTAAATACTCTTGGATGACAATACAAACCTGAAAGATGTCCGATATTGAAAATGACAGGTAAATCATCACGATTTTCATGATAGATATCTAATTGAGGTATATCTTTGTTTATAATATTTCCATGTGAATAATAAATAATAACCTTTATTTTATTCTCTACATAATAATCATATTGTTCAGCAGGAGTATGTGAGTAATTTGAATCTACCAGTAAATATCAGCCTTTTATTACCAACTTTCTCAAGATTATTTGCATTTGCAGATATATATACACTGTTGAATATGGGAATGATATATTCAGCTTTCAATGACTATCAGTAATTAATCCTATAAAAAAAACATCTTCTACCTCTAATTCACCTATTTCATTACATCTATTCTGTTCTATTACACTAAAATCGTCATATGCCTCTAAAGGAAAGTAATTTCTGAAATTGTGTATAAATTTGATATCTCCATTTGCTTGCACCTCTCCTAAATAGGAACTTCGCATAAAATACTGATTTGTGTATAAATATATAAGATCCTCTGAAACATATGCATTTATTCTTTTAAATGTCATATTTTGAATAAAAACCGATACAGGTACTTTGTATAAAACTATCTATACTGTAAAATCATTTTCAGGAATATTCCACTGATATACAATGAATCAGTTAAATATTCACCTGAAGCTAGATTTAATGCTGTTAAAAAATGCTTGATTCTCAGGAGATGGATAATTCATCAAATATCCTGAATATATATAAGCACCAGCGAATAG
>NGBS01000009.1:0-180287 GCA_002245135.1 Proteromonas lacertae
CGTTGTGCTATTATATTTGTAACATTTGTTGTAGTTGTTGTGGTGTTGCTGTGTCTGCATTTGTTTCATAATCAGTTCTTCCAGTTGGTTTACTTCCTGGTGGAGATAATGGCCTGATTTTATTGGCTAAATGAATTGATGAATATACATCCTTTTTCATTCCTTCTTTTTCTTTATTACTACTATTATCTGAAGATGGTTTCATTGATGAATATTCTCTTACTATTTTATAGAATTTTGGAGTTATTATAATCAATGTTATTCCAATATTAATCAACACTATTCCTATACTCTCTAATAAGAATTTAGCTGCTGGAGATGATGTTAATGTCATTCAATAGCGAAGTATAGAACAAAACACACAAATAAACATCCAATACATGCTGTTAATGTGTTTGAATCATTATAATCATCAACACAATTTCTAGTTGTATAGGAATAGTATAAACCTAATACAAAGATAAATAATAGGAATATAAAAAACACTGCATCATATACAACTGATCTATTACATGTTGGAATATAATATGAAACTAAATAATTACCTTCATCTGTTGAAATTTTTTCTTCATATTTCGAGAATGGATATATTAATCCCCATATTAATGATAATACCACAAATATTGATAAATAAAAAACAATCTCATAAATACTTCTCATTATTTATTCTTAACCTTTTCATATCTCTATTGTTATAAACTGCATGAATTCTCCAAGTTCTTAACACAATTATACAAGAGTAATTCAATAATAATAGATAAAAGATTGCTTGAAATACCATACACGTTCCATCACTATATTGAGATATATTCATTGGAATGATTGACCATAATATTGTACCACTGAATAAGAAATATATTACAAATGTATGACTTGCTGCTCTTATTATTTTGAATCTTCTGAATTTAATTATAAATCCAATTACTATATAAATTGCTATTGAAACTAGTACCATTACTACTATCACAGCTATTAAACTATCACTTGTAATTCATATCTTAATAATAATGGTCCAACATTACATTCTGCTACATCACCATAATAAACTTCTGGATGTTTCATTACAGTAAATTTCGTATCATCAACCAATACTGGTATTCCTGACATACTTAATTCGGCTAATTTATTACTTGAATAAATTGATTTGTTACTGTTCCTTGTTTTTCCTGAGGATGTATCTATTAATATTAATTGACTAGCTCTTCGAATATAATCTAAGGAAACTACATTATCATTCACATCTAAACCATCAGATTTCATCAGATTTCTACTTTGAGTATATGAATTAATGAATATTTTGTAAATACTTTCAAAATCAGATATTGACTGAGATATAACATCAATTTTACCAACATTAGTATTTACATAGTTTTGGAAATTAATTGAGTTTATATTGGTATTATCATTCAAATATGTTCTAGTTATTATATTTCCATACAATCTTGGCATTTTATCTGTTCCTAATTCATATTCATCAACATAATAAATAATTTGAAGTGCTCTAATATAAGATATTTGATTGATGTAAATAAAATCTTCAAAAATGTTAATTCATTACCATTTAATGAGTTTAAAATTAGTATTGTATCATTCCTTATAAATTCTTTTATAAACATTACTGTTTCATTTATTAGTTTAGTTCTTTCACTATTTTCTATACCATCAAATACAGGAATTACATATGTTTTAACAATTACACTATCTTCAATATATTCTTTTACATTTTTAGTTATATAAGCTATCAAATCATCCATATATCCACTTACAACCATACTTCTTGTATTAATAACATTATATTCTTAAATCCTAATCTTTGACTGAATTTCAATGATGGTCAATTCTACTCTTCATTGATGCAGAAATAAAGAATATATATTTATTACATATTGGCGGATATACAAATACAGTCGAATAAATCAATTTGTATTGATTTTTCTTTCATAATTGAGTAATAAATATCTAATCACATCCATAGAATTTGATGTAAATAATATCTTATATTCATTGTTAACTTCAAACAAATTATCAAACACTAACTTGTCCTTATTTTCATCATTATAATATGGAAATACTTTAAATTCAATATGAACATTTGTTGAAAATTGAACTTGTTATTATCTCTAATTAATGAATCTATTAATATAATAATATATGTGATAATTTCTTCTGTTTTTCTTTAGAATAATCAAGCAATAATCCTACTTTAACATTTACCTCTCTCGTTGTACATTTCTCAATATATTTATCATAATCTCTTGGTGCTAATTGATTAGTTACATCAATAATTCTTTTTCATTTCATACTCACAGTTAAATTCTGTATGGAAATAATACCTTTGAATGTATAAATCACCTCCTAAATACATCGTTACTCCACTGTTAGAATATTGATGATTTATCAACTGAGTGATATAATCTCTCGAAGTATAACTAGATAATAATAAATTTTTATCATTATTACTAGTGAATCTGTTTAAAACTAACTCTAACATCTTAAATGCTGAAAATATATCTTCTGTTGAAGAAGAATAGTAATTATCATAAGGGAAATAATCTTTACAATATTTTTGAAATGTTTTTGTTCCATTTGATAAGAATGAATATGAAGAATTCTGTAATGCTGGTGTATAGGTTACTATTGATTTTACATCACATAAATATTTTTTATAAGAACCATGATTTGGTATTTCCATTAATGAAAACATATTGTATATAATTATATCTTTTATTTTTGTCAATAATCCTTTCATATATATACTTATATTCTTCTCCAACATCATTTTTATATATTGAAACAATTATATAACACTTATTCTTAGATGATTTACAATAATCATAAATACTATTATATAACTTTTTTTCTCACTCTCATCTTTATATAACTCATCATATACATTGAATTGTTGATAATAAAGGTTTGAATCATTCAAACTTTTATCAATATGATCTATTAACAATTTAGACATGGGTGAATAATTATATAATATAATCACATCATTAGATTCTCTTATAAATGATCTTTCATGTAAATATGAAATAATTGCTAATGAATTAGTCATATGAATGATATTATCTCTACATACTATTTGAGTATCATATCCAACTGTTAAATATAGTGTATCATTATAAAGATTAAGTTTGGAAACATCAAAAAATCCAAAAGATGTAAATACTATATTAATCTTATTCTTATGCATTTCATCTAAATACTTTTGTAGTTCATTTACATCTCTCTTTTTCATATTATGTGATTTTACAGCTAAATATGTATTACTACTGAATGAATTTACATCATTATAATCATCTACTAGTTTGACTAACATATAAACCGTTGAATTCCATTATAATAATCTTCAATAGTTAATGGTAATATCAAACCAATGTAATATAAATTCAATTCTTTATTACCTGAATGACTATTCATATCATCATTCCACATACAAGCTGTAAGTTTATTATTATTTCCATTATTAACACCATCAAAGTCATAATTATCATCCATACTAAATAATAAAGCTGCATTTGGTGAAAATGAATATTCTATCAATTCTCCATTGAATTCATAATAAGACATTGTAATTGATTTTGTCAAATAATTGTTTCTTTGCATATATATTGCATTTCTATTATCCATTCCTTCATTTTCATAAGAATAACACTTAAAATTATATACATGTTCTCTAAAATGTTTATCATTTGGGGTTAATTGCCATATTCTTTCAAATTCGTACCAGAAATATAATATGTTCAATTCTGATACAACATCTCTACTAAGTTCTTTATCCAGCAATAATGAAGTATAATCAAAATCATACAATACTTTGGAAATATAATTTTCTAAATCATCATCATTATTAGAGTCATATTTATAGTTATTCTTCTTACTACTAAACTTTCCATTCAAATTCCAGAAATGAGGTAAATATTTATATTTCATTGGTTTATTTTCAGGATGTTGAGACATATAAAATATATTATTTACATCTATTGAATTGGTTGTTAATAGTGTATTATTTATATAATCAGAATGTAATCTAAATCTTCAATATCACTTGAATCCATCATTATTGCAACTTTATAGTCAATAGATTTTTCTAATATTCCATTCAATTCATTCTTACTTTCTTTAATATCATCAAATGTCATTGAATATATTTCTGGAATTAATAAATACTGTCCTGTCTTCTCAAATATTGATGTAATTTTAACATAATCATTATCATGAATCACTACTAATATGAAATATCTAAATATATTATAAAATGTTTCTAAAACAACAGGAACATTACTCTTTGGCACAAATGAACCATGATAACATTTTCAAAACAAAATGTCTCATTTACTTCATTGATTATTGTCACTTTGAAGTTTTTTTCCTTCCACCCAAATTGATAAACTTTTTCAAACATTCACTTGGTAAGTATAAATAAACAGTTGAATCATATTTGAATTGTTTAATTATATTCTCGAAATCATCACATTCTGATTCAGTTCTTAATAAATAGCTTCTTATATCAAAATAATCGTTTGTGTCTTTTCCTAATATATTAAATCGTTCTTTAATTGGCATGGAACATTCCATAAATTTCATAATCTTTGTCACTTCTAATCATTATTACTGTTTCTATTACAATTACTGGAACAGTATAAATATATTCTTCTTTTGTAAAATCACACATTTTCCCTTGGTTCAATTCCCAATTAAATGCATATGGATATTCATTGAAATAATACCTCTTTAATATTTCAACTGTATTATTTGCATATACTCTAGCCAATTGATAATAATTGAAAATGTTATTATTTGATGCTAATTGAGTTATTCCTTCATGACTATCAAAATCAGAATAATAAATACTTGATAAATTGAATTGAGTTATTTCATTGTTTCTATTCATAACTATATCTGAATCTTTCATTTTTTGGAATAATTTATTTAGTATTATAAATGCCATAAATATATTTGACATTTGATTGAATGGTTCAGATATCATTGAGTATTCATATAAGTACTTTAGAAACACTTTGTTCATATCACCTTCTTCATTATTCTTATTAAAATAACCACCTATTATATCAATTCTATCTTTCAAATAGAATGGCATTGTTTTAACATTCTTTTCTGTTAGTAATAATGCTATTATTCCCCACTTATCTCTATCCAAATTTCTTATATAAAACTCATATAAAACTGATTGAGAATCTCCTAAATCTGTTGCTAAAAATATTACTCCAGCAAATTCCTCTATTACTCTCATTGAATCATTCATTTCTGTTGCATTTGACACATCAACACTAATTGATGGAGATGGACGATCTAGTCTGTCTTTTAACAATTTCTCCAATATATTCTTTACATCAATCGTTGATTGATCATTTGAATTATAAAATATATATGATATATTAGTAAGATATCCATTCAATGCATAGTAATACATTGAATTGAAATAATATTGACTTGGAACTCCAGATGTTATAATTACGTTCTTATAACATATTTCGCCAGTTACTGGTGTAGTAATAAAATATAATATATCTTTATGATCATCTTTTATCTTATTGATTATTATCTTCATACATTCTTTTGAATTACCACTTATAACTATCTTAAATCCTTCTTCTATCGCTTGATCAATTAATGATTCACATGTTGTTGTTGGTGAACTTTCTATATCAAATAACTTGTAAGAGATTTGATAGTTTTCATTTTCATTCTGTACATAATTATATCCTGCAATGGCAGATAGATAATTTGAAATATCATAGTAATTATCATTATGACTAATAGAAAATACCAAAGCAATTTTTATTTTCGGTACTTTTGTAACTCCTTCAATATTATCCAATATTCTATTCTTTGTATGTTCTACAATCGGTTGTAAATCACTAACTTCACATCTTTTACCACTGTATGGAGGAAATGGTTCAGATTTAACTGGCGATGAAGATTTAAATACAGTTTTAAACTTCAATGTAACATTATCACTTTTATCAACTTCTTCTAATTTTATGAAATAGAAATATCCTTGAAAATAATGATTCTTTCCTATATAAATCTACTCCAGCTGGTGTTACAATAGGAATCTTATAAAATGTATAAATCAATTCACTAACTTCATTACTGTGTATTGTATGTGTCGAATATCTTAAGAACAATGGTATAGTATATAAATTATAAGTTAATCTAGATAGAGTTATATTTTTACCATATTTGTCATAATATCTATTCAATATTTCATAAGTTATTGAATTATCTTCTCCTTCTTCTTTAGCTTCAGTTGGATTAAAGATTGTGAAGAAATAAGTATCTATTGTTGGTTGTACTTTATCACTTGCATCAAATGTGATTAAACCTGGATCAATATTTAAACATATAATTTTGCTTGAACTTCCAACCACATTATAAGAATATAACTCTGTTAATAATGAACTAATTTGATTTGGAGATACAATTGTAACAATACAACTATTGTGACTTAAATATTGATTTAATGAACTTAATATATTATAATATTGACTAGTATTATCACTAATTGCCAGTTTATAACTAATTTCCATTCCATTTTCTACAAACATATTCTCATATATTTCTAACAAAGTTTTATGTTTTTGAGTAACACTATATAACATTAATATATTCTCACAATTATTGATCATATATGATAGTCCAGGTTTCATTGACTCATAGATACTTCCACCATAGAATAATATATTATTATTATTACATTTTGCTATATATGTATTACTTGCTACAATTAACAATATTGAATTATCATTTTCAATTTCATTCGATATTATTGTTATTAATGGATCACTTAAATAACCAATAAATATTCTAACACCTAAATCCATCAACTGTCTGAATGATATGATGAAATCTGTTTCATTTGTGTTGGATGTATATGTTAATGATTTATAACTAGCTGTAACTCCTAATATACCTCCATATTTGTTGTTTATATTATCAATTCCACTTTCAAAGGATGTTTTTACCATTTCTCTTTCAATTCCAAATGTTTCATCATGTATTAAACCTAATGTGAATAAATTGATGGGTCTTAAATCTGGTTCATTTTCTTCAGTGAAATTACAATAATTTCTCATCACATTTGAATCAACATATAATATGTTTGATGTTTTAGTTGTTGAAACATAGCTAATTACATTAAACTGACTAATCTTTACTACAACTGAAGGTAAACGTTCATACAGATTAGATTTCATAGAATTAATTCCACTTACAGTATCAAATTGTGTAGTTAAGCATTGTTCTTTGTAGTGTATATAAATCATATGGATTATGAGATGTGATCTGATCATGGAAATTGAAAAATGCATCAGCTGCTAATAACTCATATATATAAAATATCTTATCTTTTCTATAAATTGTATGATATATATTATCAAACAAATTACTTCGTTCTGTAGATAAGAAGAAATCAAATATTGTGTAAAAATAAATATTGTAATTTCTAGCGGATATAGCATTATCATTAAAGAACGATGTTAATGCATAGAATTGATAATTTCCTCCTAATTGCATAGTAGAAAAAACATTCATAATTTGATTGGTTTTTTCTGCAATATTATATGTATTAAATACTATAATATTACCACCTGTTGGCATAAATGAATATATTTCTTTGATTATATTATCTATTGAAGCAGTATTATTTTCAATATCAATATATATTACATTTTCAGAAAATGAAATTGATTCTTTTATATTGTTAATGATTTTCACTTTATTTGGTATATCACTATGTAGAATTACTAATTTTCGATTTGTAGTATGAACAAAGTTATACATTGTTGTAATCAACAAATCATTTGCAGAATATGTAAATACTCTTGGACTACATTTCTCCAATGAATAATAATATCCAATATACCACAATTGCATATCATATTGATCTAATTTCTTAACAATATGATCCATCATAACTCCTCCTAATACTCCAAACACATGTTTGATATTATATTTAGTATGAAATTCTTCAAATATTTGACTTATCTCTTCTTCTGTATTTGCATGTTTTACTATTCCTTCATATTGAAATTTTGTATCAGCAACATTATTAAAATAAGTTCCCAGTGCATATATTATCCTAGAAACCATTCCAGATTCATATTTTAACTTTTCACATCTTACAAACAACATACCAAACCTTACTTTAATTCTATTGGTGATGAATTCGTTTGTAACATTACTGTTTGAAGCAGATGAAGTAGAAGAAGTTGTCAATATTGTATCATATTTACTACAATCACAAACTTGACTATTTTCCTCAATAAACATTATTGCAGGTAATGGATATTTAAAACTACTTGTAGGAAAAAAGTTATTATCACCATTTAAATCTACATATATTATCATAACAGTCAAATAATGAGATAATTGGTTACTAATTGAAAATGTCAATGGAGTATCTAAACCGATATTTAATTCAGTTTTTCTCATATTTATATCACAATTCTTTTCTTCTAAACAATTTGAATTCATATTTATCGATAAAGTCAACATTGATTGTGCATAAAATAATGGATATAATAGATAATTATAATCATAATAAATATCTTCAAATTCTGTAATACGATCTAAAACAACATTAACAAACTTTGATTCACTTTCTTTTATATGATCTGAAATAAACATAAAATTATCTAATTTTGGATTATGTATTGTTTTAAGGCTTTTAAACTTCATTAATGATGGTGTATATGAAGGAAATGGAAGTCTTGATGATTGAAATTCTGCTCCAACTTCTAATATTTTTTTATCATCATCTAAATTCACTAATATTCCACAATTACCATCTGGAAATTGAGTTTTTATATCTATAAATATATCACTTATTGATTTTGTATTGATTGAAGTTCTAACTACTTTCATATCTGTTTGATCTAACTTCTTCAGTGTTTTTATTATGTATTTATACATTTCATCATCATTCTCATCGTCTATATCAGTTATTATGTAAAAACTTTTCAATTTTGAGTCTAAAGCATAATAGATTACAGGAAAATAGAGTTGAATCAAATTGAAGTTTGTATAGAATAGATATGGTGAACAATCATTTTTCTCATTCAAATACAAATCAAATGTTATTATTTTCTTTCTACTGGTTATTTCTATCAGTTTCTTCATCTTCATGTAATTATCACCAGCTAAGAATGCGATTGGATTATATTTCTCTATTAATTTTTCCACTTGAGTCTTTAACTTCTCAGGATTATTACTCAATTGATATTCTATTACTCTATATCTATACTTAGTATCATAAAACGAAACAGACATTAAATTAGTCACTGTAAATAATGAATTCATTAACAATCGAGGAATTGTTTCAAATATACTGATTATTACTATAGTTTTACCTTCTTTTGTATAATTACTATTATATTTACTCCAATCACATACACAATTCTCATTTACTGTTGATGAAGTGTGAGGAACTGGAAACCATTCATAATTGTAAATTATCTTCTTTATTTCTTGAATAATGGTAAAATCTTTTGGATCAACTGTCTTGCATAATTTTGTTATTAATTGTAATGTATTTTCTCTTGTATATTGTACTTTATATTCTTCGCTGTAAATATCTAACGATGGTAAAATAGATAGAATATTATCAGGTGTTATTGATGTTAAAGTAGTGAATATTTGATATGCAATCTGAGTAGATAAATATGCAAAATATGCAATTTCAGTCATCAAGTTGTTTGGACTTATTATTTTGTATGTATCACATATATGATTATTATTTCCACATTTACCATCAAAATACATTATAGTGTAAAAATCTTTCCACTATTAAAATATAACATATATAATATATATAAATACAGAATTATCATCAACATAATCAATATAAGATAATCCCATTATATAAACTTTAAATTGATTTTCACTATATCCTTTACGACTGTATTGTTTCATAAATTCAGATGAATATGGTGGAGCTGTTATTGATATAATTAATATATTATTCTTTGTCTTATATCCATCGATTGTTGTGATAATACTTTGAACAGAATTCTGAATATTATCCAACTGAATTATTAAAGATTCTAACAGAGTATTATTCTGTTTGATTGTATTTTCTGCATATGTTTTAAGTGTTTTTGCAGCTCTAATAATAATAATAATAATAATAATAATAATAATATTTATACTCAGTTTTTGCAGTAATTAATATCACATCTTTCCTATCATTTTCCAAATTCAACATCAAATTTAAGATTGATGGAACAGTTAAACCTGTATTAAATACTCTTGGATGACAATACAAACCTGAAAGATATCCGATATTGAAAATGACAGGTAAATCATCATGATTTTCATGATAGATATCTAATTGAGGTATATCTTTGTTTATAATATTTCCATGTGAATAATAAATAATAACCTTTATTTTATTCTCTACATAATAATCATATTGTTCAGCAGGAGTATGTGAGTAATTTGAATCTACCAGTAATATCAGCCTTTTATTACCAACTTTCTCAAGATTATTTGCATTTGCAGATATATATACACTGTTGAATATGGGAATGATATATTCAGCTTTCAATGACCTATCAGTAATTAATCCTATAAAAAAAACATCTTCTACCTCTAATTCACCTATTTCATTACATCTATTCTGATCTATTACACTAAAATCGTCATATGCCTCTAAAGGAAAGTAATTTCTGAAATTGTGTATAAATTTGATATCTCCATTTGCTTGCACCTCTCCTAAATAGGAACTTCGCATAAAATATTGATTTGTATATAAATATATAAGATCCTCTGAAACATATGCATTTATTCTTTTAAATGTCATATTTTGAATAAAAACCGATACAGGTACTTTGTATAAACTATCTATACACTGTAAAATCATTTTCAGGAATATTCCACTGATATACAATGAATCAGTTAAATATTCACCTGAAGCTAGATTTAATGCTGTTAAAAATGCTTGATTCTCAGGAGATGGATAATTCATCAAATATCCTGAATATATATAAGCACCAGCGAATAGAGTAGTATCTTTGTGAGTAAGGTATTCATCAGCACTTAGAACAGCTATTTTATACCCTTTAGCAGCAACATTGTATTGGTTAAAATATTGGACTATTTTTATCTGTTCATCATACTTTCTATAATAATCAGCAATTGTAATGGCAGTTGTTGTATGTTCTAAGTTCTTCAAATATTTTTCAGCATCTGCAATCTCCATTCTATTGTTTAAAATCTTTATACCAAGCAGCGTGTAAGTTCTGACCAATCTATTATAATCATCTTCATTATTAGTCAATATAATTGATTTATATTCACTATTAACTATAAATGAGTTGGCTATGATAATAATAAAGAGATTAAAGCATACCTTGATAATCTAAATTTCTGATATTGATTGAATTAATGAGATTAGGGTTACACATTGGTTCAATATATTGATTAGCGACGAATAAAATATTTGACGAGTTTGAAGTGTCTATTAGGCTTTCTTTTTGAGATAAAAGAATGTTTATCTTGTGTCGTGTAACTGGCTCATTATATACATACTCTAACTTATCACTAATATTAAGATAATCTGTTAATTTGAAGAAAACTGGCTGAAACTCTGCTTCCGTCATATAGGACTCTAATACTACATTAATAGTAAGTCTGTCACTCAAGGCGACTAAATGGCCATAAAATATAAATATTATAATATATATCTTGTAGAACATCCTAATAACTGAAATTTATTTTTTGTAATGTTACCGTTTCAAAATTGTTCAATCACACCAATAAAGTTAATCATAGTTTAAAAAAATATATTTAACCAGTGTAATCTTAAATATTTATTTTTCATAATTCTGCTAAACAAAGCAATTATCAGGAAGTATTTATCATACACAGACTGTTGCTTTTTATCTATAATGTTAAATATCATACTATATATAATGCCAATTCATCTCTTTTATATTATCTATTGCGATTGTTAGACACTTACAGTTGTAATAACTCTTACTCCTATTATAAATCTTTCTAGTAATTTGTATATCATTTTTATTCAATTATTGTGTTAAGAATACAATTACTCAAGTGTTTACATGATATTGTTCTTATAAATGTAAATATTATCTCAACTATAATCTGTAAATAATTGAATATCACATTAATGTTATTCAAAATAGCGAAAATACACTAATCTTACACTTCTACACAAAATAGATTTAAAAATCTAAAATAATGCTTGAGTAAATCAAGCATTTTAATATATTTCGATTTTTCTCATGTTATAGATAATACATAAAGAATCATTTGGATGATGAAATGATATTGAAAATATTGGAATTGTATGATTTAATTAATAAAGAAGAGATTGGAGAATTAATAAAAGTGAGTGAAGAATATTTGAAAGAAAATGGATATAAATATTTGAATGATGGTATGAATTATATTGAAATTATTATTGAATAGAAAGATTGTTATATAAATTAAAGATAGAAAATTTAGAGACAATATTAGAAAGTGAAAAACTGATAATCAAAAATGAGAATTGGTTATTAATTAGATTAATGAAATGGTATAGAAATGAAGAGAAGAAAATAAAAGAAGAAGAAGATAAGAAAGAATTGAATAAAGACTTCAAAATACTTTTATTAAAATCAATTCATTTTAAAAATCTAAACATAGGAGAAATAGAACAATCCCTATTGAATGAATTGAAAATGATGGAAATGAATGAATATTTATTAGGAATGAAGAATAAAGTAAGTCATAAGAGTTTGAATATTGATATTAATGATGAAAGAACAGGTGATTTAGTATTGAAGTATTATAACAATGAAGAAGAAAGAATTGCAAGAAGAAGATTTGAGAGTGTTGAAGAATGAGAAAACAATCTCAATGTTATTAAATAATGAAGATATAAAAATGAAAGAAATTGGATTATTAATAGTAATAGAAAGTGGAATTGTTTTTAAAAGTATTAATAAGTCTCTATAATTAAATTTTCATAGTATCTAGAAAATTGAAAAGAAATATATTTCTTCAATTAATAAATGAATACAATAGTATAGAAACTGGTAGAATAATAAAATGTTTATGTTTGTTTGTTGATAATATAAAACACATATCTACAATAGAAGATATTTGTGGAAAAGAAATTCTTTTCAAATTATTAAACTATAGTTGTTATTATTCTAAACAGGTCAAAGAACTAATAATTAGTTTTATTTATGAAATGAAATTTAACGAGGAAGAAAGAGGAGAGATGTTACAGCTAATAAACAAAGAAGAAATAAAAAAAGAAGTACTATCAAAAAGAATAACATTTTTTGCATATTCTCAACCAGAGTATAAATTTTTATAAATGAAGAAGTATTAATATATCCAATATTTGATGGATCGAAATGTGAGTTTTCAATAACTCCTTCCTTACCTGATGGACTAAATATAGACAACAAAAAAGGAACAATTTATGGGAAAATGGATAAAGTTTTAGAAAAGAGAGAATATGAAATAAGTTGTAAAAATATTCGAAATGAAAAGAAATTCAAAATATCAATACAAAATATTAATATAAAATTCACAGAATTATACAAAAGTAAAGGAATCTCTATATCTAGTAATGGAAATATAATTACGAATATACGACCCAAATTAGATGAATTTTGTTACTTAAATTTGAAAATGGAAAATGGAGTTTATCATATCAAATATAAATTCTGTCTAAATCAATCATATTATGATAGGATCATTTTAGGTTTATCAACTAATAATACATATTCTGCTCATGATTTGTTAAATCAACCAACAACATGCAATTATTTTGCATGTAAGCAAAAAAGTCAGGATATTATCTATTTTTGTTATATTGGAACAGTTGTTGCTTCAAATCCAAATTTCAATAATCATGGAGATGGTTCAATTTATGAAGTGATTGTTGATATGAATAAAAGAGAATTTTGGATTAGTCATAATAACTCACCTCCTGTTTTACTTGTAAAAGATTTACCTTCTCCATTATATCCTTATGCTTCAGTATGTACTACTGCAATTGAATTATTATCAGTTTCTCATCAATATTAAATTAATTAAATTTTACGATTTTTATAAGTACAAACCAGTTCACCATAATTCACATCCTTATTAATTCGCTTATATCATTTTCCTACATATAAAATTAATCTAAATCATCTATAAATTGAATCAAATATTCATTGAAAAAAGAATAAAATCAAAAAACATTAAACCATAATGAATGTTCTTTTCTTATATTTTTTAAATCAAACAGAGTAAAAATAATGCCATTTATAGATATATTTATGTTTTTTATATTTTTTAAAATACTATTTCAATCAATAAACATTTACTTAAATATAATTTAACAATAAAATAAACTATCTAAAAAATGATGTTTAACTACTGTATAATACAAACTTCGGATTGCATTTGATTTGCTTTTAGTGTAGTATTTAATTCATCTTTTTCTAAATCAACACTCACATCAAATACACAGAAAACTGGATTATGATCAGAAGTCTTCATTGTATTCTCATCACTGTATATTAAACAATCAACTTTACCTTTCGTTTTAAACACACATCTATCAGTCCAAGAAGGTATACGATGCTTTTTAGATGTATCATAAGTATCAGTACCTTTATCATATTTATAAGTAGGTCTAAAAAACAAGGGAGCTTCTTCAAATCCTTGGAATATCAATCCTTTCTTCTTATTAATCGTTAATTGATCATTATTCATCAATACTTCATACAAATTCTCTTTTAATAAAGTATCAACCATCTTTCTACTACCATTAATTCTATAATTAAAATCGCCAGTCCAAAAGCAATGGTCAAATCTATCTTCTACATTTGGTGCAATAGGATCACCCAATGAAAGTGAAGTAGAAATTGTCATTTGATCCAAATTCCTCTTCTTCTCACCATTTTGACCAGCAGCAAAATGTGAGGTAATAAATATTATTGAAGTTTTTCCTAACACAAAACTCATTCCAATTCCTCCTTTATTACCCATTGTTTTACCAATACCAGTTGCAACAGATTGACTTTGTATATCAGTGATATATGGTATTAATGATTTATGTATATATAACAATATATTAATTGCTTGAAGAGTATGTGATTTTATTAATGTATAATGTTCACCTAATGTTTCATTGACTTTAGATATCCATACACTCTTTGATGTATTGATCATACTAGCTGCTATTCCTCTTTCACATTCTTGACTTGCTATACAGTAAATATGATATTTATTCTTCTTGATTAAAGGTGTTATATCATCTGGTGGTGGTTTTCCATACATATTCCAGGTAGTAATGAAGATTCTGATAGATTTTAATTCTTTTATTATATTGATTATTTCTTCGTATGGTTTGTCTCCTAAATCATACTCTTCTACTTCTGTTAATTTGTTGTATATTTTTGGCCATTCTTGTGCTGCTTTGGGTCTTGATGATTCTGGAGCTACTCTAGCGGATGATGAGGAGGATGCACTTTTAATTGCAAATGGATCATCTGGTGGTGATAAATTATCTACTAATCTTTTTGAATTTTGTCTCATAACATCTCTATATGTCAATATTTCATATAAATATACAATGATTTATTGCTAGTTTCTGGATTTTCATTGTCGCTATCATCATCGTCTTCATCATCTTCTCTTTCACCTTCATCATCATTTTCTTGGAATGGACCAATTTCTGGCACTTTTTCTCTAGTCACTCCTGGAGTTGGTGTATTACCTGTAGATACAGGAGTTCTAGTTAAGTATTAGAAGAAAATATACCCATCCATCATTGATCCTTCAATAGAAAGTCTAAAAACATTATTTGTATTATTAATACCTTGTAATGATATTTGATGAAAGTTTTGCAATACTACTCATGTTTTTAAATTCAAAAAAACGATTACTGAAACGATTATATTTTTAAAATCCAAAACTTATTTTACTTTTTTTATCCCTAAAAAACATCTATCCATTGAATATTAATATATCAAATGTATGCTGTAAGAAGATTGTTTGTAGCTATCGGTAATCCAGGTGAAAAATATAGACTTACAAGACATAACCTTGGTTTTCTTGCATTGGATTACTTTATTGATAATTATTTCAACCCATTAGCTCAAATAAATGGAATTCCGCCAAAATTAGAAAAGAAATATTCTGGTTTGTTTTACCAACATGAATTGAAATTTCAACAAGAAATTAAATCTCAATTATTACATAAATATGATATGATAGATGAGATCTCAGAGAGAAGACGAAATAAAACCAAAACTAAAGGTGTACCATACCCTATAGTGAATTTAATGTTATACAAACCAGAAACATTCATTAATCTATCAGGAACAGGAGTTAGAGAAGTATTAGACAAAGAACATTTCAAATTAAAGAAGAATCCAGTGTCTTTAAACAAAATGGATGAAATATTAGTAATTCATGATGATGTATCATTACCATTTGGAACAGTAAAATTATCACATCAAGCAAGTTCTGCTAATCATAATGGAATAAAGAGTATTGAAAATAAATTAGAAAAAAATCAAAAATATGGTAGATTAAGAATAGGAGCTATGAAAGAAGGTCAAAAACCAATAGAATATGTATTACATAGACTTTCTGTGATTGAACAAGACAAATTACCAACTCTTTTTAATTTTGTTTGTGAAGTACTTCGTGTTTATTTATTTAGAGGAATGGAAGATGCAGAAATGGTTTGTAATACACACAAACAGATTATAAAAGATTGATAAAAATAGAATTATATTAATTTATTATTTATTCATTAATATACACCATATTTTTGTGTTTAATTATGAAGATTAATCATCTGGTTGTAATGGTGGGTGTACTTTCGGTTGTGTTCTTAATAATTGGAAATTTTCTACGAGTAAAGATATCCATTGCTCAATTCCATTATCTAATTTTACTAAATGTCTTAATTTATCACCTTCTCCCTTAATATCACATATAGTTCCTTCATATTTCCTCTTTTCATTTCCCCATACTAGTGATATACGAGTGAATGGAATTGCTTCATCCATATAACAAACTCTGAAATTATTCTTATAAAGTGATTGTCTTTTTTCTCCATTTGCGTTTATTGAATAGCCTATTCCGTGAATTTTTTAAATATCAAATAAAGAAATTCAATGTCTTTAATAGGTAAATATACAAAAGGATATATTCTTGAAAAATGTACCTTCCCATTTTTCTCCTGTACTCCACATTATTGTTCCATGTCCATGTCTTTCTCCGTTTAACCAATCACCAGAATATTGTAATCTACCATCTTCAGTAAAATAGTCTCCTTTACCACTTGGCATTAAATAACCAATATCTTCTACAAAACCTATATATTTTGCACCTGATGGATATGCAACTATTTCAATAATAACAATTCTTTATACTAGTCATATTTTCAAGTTTATTTTCAAGTTTAATAGCTTTCATTTGTATTAGAGTTCTGTAAAATTATAAATATATAGAAAATACGGAGTACTAGGCTGAGATATTGACATTTATAAAAAAACGAAAAACGAACAAAATTTTAATCAAAAATTCAAATTTTTAATTTCTTTTATGAATAATTCAAATGTATTTAAATTAGTGATTTATTACTATTAGTCAAATGATTCTTCATTTAGTCAGCTTCATGATGATACAGATAAAAAGCCTCAAAACACTTACAATGAAATTATCAAGACACAATTACAAGTATAACTTATATTATATATCATTAGCAGCTAAAAGAGTTAAACAAATATAGAGCAGAAATGCAGAATAAAAAGTATAAAAATACAAATTTACTCTAATAGACCTATTAAAAACCAACAAGAACAAGAGCAACTACAGCAATGGCATGAAAGTTTTACTGTCAAAGCAGATCCATCTCTATCCTACAACAATAGTTATTATAATGATATAGACAAAATCAAAGATTTAAACCAACAAATATTAGAATATAAATACAAAAATCTAGAAACTGAAAGAGAATTGAAAGCAACACAATCAAAATTACAAACATTACAAACTCAATTAATGAAAGAAAGAACAAGAACAGATGAATTAAGAACAAAAAATAAAGAACTTCAAACAGTTGTAATAGAGAAATATGAAACACAAATAGGTGAATTAAAACATTACTATGAAACAAGATTAACAGAGAAAGATGATATATTAAACCAAAATTCATTGAAATTACTTGAAATGGAAAATAATTTGAAATCTTTACAAAAAACGATTGAAGAAATGCCTCTGAATAATAACAACAATGAAAATAATCAGAATACTACTTTTGTTGAAGAAATATCTGAATTAAAACATGTTAATGAAGATATATGTAATGAAAATAAGAAATTAGAAATGGAATTAGAAGAAATGAATGAGAAAATGAAAGATATAGAAAATGAACTAGAAAAATCTACAAAAATAGTTGAAAAAGTATTTCCTTATAATATTATCATTATATTTATAAAATAGTATAAATCTGCATATAAAGAACAATATGATATGATCTGTTACTTTGCTGAAAGACAATTTAATATCAAACAAGCAAATAAAATGAAATTGGAATTAATATTGAATAAAATTGATGAGAAATACAGAATAGATGTGATTGAAAGAAATTCAAATGTCAATAATAAAAATGAAAATAATATATCTTTAGAGAATGACAATAGTATTAAACATTATATTATCTATTATATAATTATATAGAAATATTAGAAAATGATTTAAAAGAATCACAAAAACAAATATCAGCATTAGCAAAGAATATATAATCAAACAATTGATGAAATGAATGAACAAAAGAAACAATATAATAAAATGTATCAGAAAATGATGGAATTAACAGAAGCAAATAATAATAATTTAAGACAAAGAAATCAACCATTATCAACTACAACACCAAATAAAAAGAGAGTCGTTATTAGAAAAGATGATGTTGAAGATAACATCTTAAGTCCATATCAAATAAAAGTTGAAACTCTCCACAGAAAAACACAAAGAACATCAACAGAAAGAAGTAAAAGTGTTCCTGTTAATAAAAAGAAGACTATTCATGTAACTATTCCTACTCAAATTCCAGTAGAAAAAGAAAACCAGAGATTAATTAAATCAAAGAATATTGTGAAGAAGAAAAAGAAGAATACAAAACCAATTTTAGGTAGACAAGCTTGTTTTGGTATAAAGTGTTAATTTATTTCCTTTTATTATGTATAATTTCTGATTTTCTATTAATATTATAAAAAAATCAAAGAAAAAAGCTTTTAAAAACAACATAAATTACTTAGTTCCTCCTAATAATTTATTTATAAACGGTAACAATTGTGGTATTTGATTTGAAGGTGGTGGAGGATTTGCTTTCTATAATAAATTATATTCATGCAATCTATACAATATTTGCTCTGCATCGATCATATTGAGCTAATAAATGAAGACATTTATTTGAATCACCTGTTGCAGTTACACATCCAATCAATAGTTGCAGCTCCTGTACGCATCTAGAGACTCTCTCATTCCTAAATCTCTTCTTCATAATAATCATTGCTCTTTCTCTAATAGGTCGAACCATTTCAATAAAGCTTGAGAAAAATCATGTCTTTTCATATTTTAACTAAAAACATTCTAAAACTCCCTGTATGTTATTTGATTCTATCTTAATACATAGATGCAAAGTCAGTTTATAAGAAATTTCTCTGGGCATAACAAGTGGAGTAAAATCAAAAGAAGTAAAGCAATTGAAGATTTAAAAAGAAGTAATTTATATACAAAAATAGCTAATAAAATATCTGCATCTATTGTTTCTGGTGGTAGTGATGATCCAGGTATTTCTTTGTTTTTTATGATGAATAGATAAGAATCCAAGACTTCAATCTGCCTTATCTATTGCTAGAAGCATGAATTTACCAAAGAATATAATCAATAATGCATTAAGTAAAGGTAAAAGTAAAGATGTAAAGAAAATGGAGAGTATAATGTATGAAGGATTTGGACCAGGAGGAATTGCTTTATTAATAGATACATTAAGTGATAATAAGAATCGAACAGCTGGTTTAATAAGACATATATTAAGTGCGAATGGAGGAAAATTAGATAAAATAGGATCAGTTCAATGGATGTTTGATAAAAAATGTTTAATAAAAATGAATAATGAGAATAGTGATATAAATGAAGTATTAGATATATCATTAGAACATAATGTAGAAGATGTGAAAGAAGATAATTTTGGAAATATAGATATTTATCCTGATAATAAGAATCTGATAATATTGACTGATTTATTTAAGAACAAAGGATATAATATCTTATTTACTGGTATTTCTTATATTCCAACTGTATATATAATAATAATAATAATTATTATTATTATAATTGCTAGACTGTGTGTGAAGTGAATGAAGAAAATCTTATATCTGTGGATAATTTGTTGAACTAAACTCTATGAAGAAGATGTAGTTCAAACTGTGACTCATAATGGTGTTAATATCGAACAAATGTTTTATTAAAATAATATCTTTCGTTTTTTGTTTCATTTTATTGAATTTTACATTATATTCATTGTACACAAACAAATACAAGATTTAAACTAAACAATACTTTGAGCATTTTTTTAGTCTTCATTACATTCATGCTCATTTCATTCTTGATGTAACTGATTTAATTATAAAAGAATTCTTTTCAATAATTATTCCAAAATTAATAATTAGTATGATGATATGATTATCATCTGATAATACATATTCTAATAATTATATATATCATCAATCCACATGTAATTATTTTGCATCTGGTGATACCAACCAAAAATGTGTTTGTAACATTGGAACAATTGTTACTTCAAATCCAAAATTCAATAATCATGGAAATGGTTCAATTTATGAAAGTAATTGTTGATATGAATAAAAGAGAATGGTGGATTAAACACAATAATTCATCTCCTGTTTTACTTGTGAAAGATTTACCTTCACCATTATATCCATATACTGTGTTAATTAATAAAAACAAGTTGTTATTTGTTTCAAATCAAAATTAAAAAATCTCATCTAATGTTTTTCATATTTGTTTAAAATGTATTCATATAAGTCAATGCTTTCTATTTGAAGAGATTTTTAAAAAGAAAATATTTCTCAAACCTCATTCAAATCAAACGATCATCAAGCCTAATGAATATTAAAAATCTATTTATTTCATTATAACAAAGTAATCTTATAATAATATGATGAAAATGAAATATTTAAATGTAGAATGGATTGATTAGATATTTATTAAAATGAAAGTGGTGAATATAGATAAATAGTTTTATAAAAGATATACCAACCAATATATCAGTTAAGAATGATTTTAACACTCCTCAACCATGTTCACCTGGATTCTATTGTCCAATTGGATCAATGACAGCTGAAGGAACTTCTCCTTGTTTAAGTGGTCATTACTGTCCAAATAGAACACACACAATTAAATGTGAAAAAGGTCATTATTGTCAACCTGGTTCAACTTCTGCAACAAAATGTTATCCTGGAACATACAATGATAAGAAAGGTCAAACAACATGTAAATTATGTCCAAGAGGTACATGGTGTCCATTATATGGAATGGAAGTTCCTTGGATATGTCCAGCTGGTCGAGTATGTATAGAAAATGGTGTAAGTGAAGCTGTATTAATGTGTAAAGCTGGTTATTACTGTTTGAATGGAACTGCATTATATGATATTGCAGAAAGTAAAGAAGAATGAATTTCTATAGTATAAGAGAAATAACGAAATAATAATGTGTAAAAGAATGTTAAAAATGAATTGAATAATAATAATAATAATAATAACAAAGGTTATTTAAATCTCAAATTTCAATTCTTTGTTTGGATGATTTTCTTTGATTATTCTTTCAATTTCTTCTTCATTTGTTATTTTGTTATAACTAATATTCAATTTCTCTAATTTTGTAATATATTGAATATTATCACAAAATACTTTTATACTTTCATCTGTTAAATTATTATCTATTATAATATAGAATAAAATAAAATACACTCCAAACTTAAATATTCTAAATTTGGAATATCTTTCAAATGAGAAAAGAAGAGTTTAAAACCATCATCACCAATTTCACAATCTATTCATTGTAATATTAAAGTAATAATACAATAAAAACTCAACCATTTCATGTTTGGAAATAAATGTAAACTTTTACTTAATATTTCCATTCCTTCTTTTCCTATTCTATTACCTATATTATTATAAAAAACAAATCTAAAAATACGTTCTAAATCCAATTTTTCTAATTTTGGAATGAATTGAATATTTTCTACAAAATATTTCATTCCATTTGAAGTAATATTATTAAAATCAACATTCAATTCCATCAACTCAGGAAGATATTTGAATGATTTACATATATGATTAAAACCATCATCACCAATATAATTCACTATCATTATAAAACAAAAGTATAAATACATCTTAAGTCAATAATTGTAATAAGTGGATATAATTTCAATTTTCTACTCAAATATAATGCACCGACTTCTTTTATTGGTATATCAAAAACTATTCAAATATATAATAATAATAATACATCTATAGTTTAAATCCAATTTTGTTGATTTTTCATTTATCTTATTTAAAGCATTATCTATTCTTTCTTCTATTTTATTCATATTAATATCATATTTATACTTATTTTTACATCTAATCCTTCTATTTCTTCTTCTTCTTCTTTCATTTCAACTACTTCAGGTAAATGAATTGGATCATTTATTATCTTTAATTCATTCAATATTTCATCGATTGATATTCGATTATTCTTTTCTTTCAACATCATCTTATTTAATAAACCATTCAATTCTTTTTCAAATTCACATTCCAACTTCTCATATTTACATTCTTCAATATTCTTCATGGTTTTGAATGGTGTTTTATCTTTGAATATTAATTTACCACTTATCACATAATAAAATATACATCCAAAACTCCAAATATCACTTTCTTTACTCACTTCATCTCCAATTATTTCGTCATAACTAATAAAACATATATTACCTCTTTCATCTTTTCTTTTATTCTCATTTCCTTTGAATAATTCATTGTTTAAATAATCACTCAATATCACTTCATTCTCTTTATCTAAAAAGATATTAGAAGGTTTTAAATCACCATGTGACATATTCAACATATGTAATCTCTTTAAACCATTACATATTCCACATAATACAGCATATGTACCAATTTCTTCGAAATATTTCAAAGGATTTATCTTTCCTAAGTTTATTCTTATATAAGGCATTAATAGATAGAATTTATCTTCAATCAACATCAATTTATGGTATTTCATCAGATTTTCATGTTTTTCATTATTCACTCTCTCAATCTTACTAAAAACACTCTTCACTACATCTTCATTCAACTTGGAAGTATTTATCACCTTCATAAACTCTCTAACACCATTCTCTTTATTTTTAACTACCATTAATAAACATTTCACACTATCTTTTTCTTCTAAAACCTATTTCATTAGATTATCATCAATTTATACTTCATAGTCACTATCTAATACATTTTCACATTTTATATTAATCATTTTCACTTATATCAATCACAATATCAATTCAAAAATAAAAGATCTCAAACAGAGAGTCGAGCCTAGATATGTTCTTTTTACATAAAAAAAACATAAACAAATAATAACAAATAATTCTAGATATAAAATAATATAAATTTCAATTAATAAAAACAACTATGGAAAATCACTCAGAATCACTTTCTTCTTCAACTTCATTATCTTCTTCTTCTCTTTCATCCATCTTCTTTCTTCTCTTTCATCAGCATTAACTCCTTCATCTTCATTTTCATCATTTCTTAATAATCTCATAAAATGTTTTAAACTCTTATATTTTTTATCATTCATTATATCTGCATATTTACTTAGCAATTCATTATATAAGCATTCTCTATCAAAATCATTGATTTTATTAACAAATTTCTCATAATATTCTAATATTTCAACATTATTATCTTTTATACTTTTCTCTATTCCATTCATTAATGATTTTATGAATAGTTTACTTTTATTCTTTATATAACCTACTCCCATTAAACGATGAAACTTCTTCACTATCTCATTCATTCTATTATCATTTTATTAATATTATATATATATATATACGATGATGATTTATTTTTATACATATATTCAATAGTTTTAAATATTATTTCATAATAATAATATATCTGTTTTTCTTTTAAAATATTCAACATTTCTTTATAATATATATCATATTGTTTTTGTTTTACCATCTTTTCTAATATCAAACATATCTCTTTGCTACTTCCATTGTTTAAACCAACATAAAAATAACTTTGCATCAATTCACCTATCTTATTTATATCACAATTATTTGAATTATTTAATATCAATTCATTTATATATTTACTCATATAATTATCAATATCTTCATTTTTACTTTTGTAATAAAATATCTCATTTTCACTTAATACACTTACGTTTCTACAACATATGCTTCTTAAATTACAGTATAATTGGAATAATTTTATATCATATATATCATTATTATTATCATTATATTTTTCTATATAAATCATAAAGATGCCATCAATCATTATATATAGTTCATTTATAACATTACTATCTACTGATTCATTATTCTCTACATTATTCATTATTAAATGTAATAATGAGTTGATTATGATTGATATACAACTATAAACACATATTTTATCACTTTCATCTATCTCATCTTTTATTTCATTTATATAATTGTATAAAGTCTTTATAAACTTCATTTCTATCTTCTTTACATCATTGTATTCGATCAAATAACATAATCTTTTTAAACACATATCTCTGTTGACTTTATTATTATTATTATTGATTAACTTTAAGGTTTCTTTACAACAGGTTAGATATATATCATTAATTATCTTTTTAACCATCTCTTTAGAATCACTAGAAGTAATTTCTAAACGGCAAAAACACTTTGAACATTCCATCAATATATCATCTTCCATTTTTATATTGTAGATATCTTTGATAATTTCCAACATTATTCTTAATTCATCTTTACTTATATCACATATTATATTATCTAATTCACATACACTGTACATTCTTATTAACATTTCACATATTCTATTATCATGTTCAAATGAACGAATTAATTCAGGAATTCTGTTTTTTAAACCATATTTTATTTCATTATATTCTCTTTCTATTTTGGATTTGTTTGGATTTCGTTTTAAACTATCTTCATTGTTGTTTATCTTATCTAATAATGACCAGTAACAGCATAACATTAAACTCTATAAAAGAATTATATATATTAATGAAATGTATATATATATACGATATAATATTGATATTCATTAGATATAGGTTGTTTTGGTTCAATTAATAAGTTGTATAACATATTGAAATTTAATATTTCTTTGTTATTATTATAGTTTAATAAACAGTTGGTAAAATTCATTATTTTCTCTTCCATATTAATCATATTGTTGTTGTTGTTGTTCTTTTTAAGTGTTTTATCAATTACATCTATTATTCTTATAAACATCTTTTCATAATTATTTTCTACAGTATCATTGTCTTCATTATTATCATCACATATATCATTCATTAAGAAATTGATTGCACTGTTTTGAATCTTATTATTTTCAATAAATAATAACTCGTAGACTTTATAAACCTTTTCATCATCAATATAACTGTATTTATATAATAATTCTAATAGCACCAACACATCACATATCACATTCTCATCTTTATCATTTAACATACTGTAAATACGATCAAGAAAATGAGATGTAAATCCACTCATTTCATTCAAAGTTGATTCATTCTTATATAATTGAATTAATACATTCACACTACTATCTCTAACTTTAGGCTTCATATCATTCAAACACCAGCCATAATATTTCGTATAATTATCTTTGATATAAACAGTTGGTCTAATAAAGAACCATTTACCGAAATATCTCAAACATTCTTCTCTTATTATTTCATTTATATCTTTATAACGATGAACAAAAACACTATTGAATATTGTATTTACTATCTCACATAGGTAATTCATATTGTTTTCTATATTATTTATATTCATCTCCTTCATTCGGTTATTATTATTATTTTTCTTCTTTCCAGTACCATTACCATTTATACTACTCATCTCTAATTCATCGATATCACTCTTATAGTTTTCAATTATTGATAATAATTCTTCACCAATTATTAAACTACTTATTGTACTGATATGTCTTAATTCTTTATAACAACAACTACTCATTGAAACTAATAGCCTTATCCATTCTGGTAATAATTCAGCTTCCATTAATATTGTATCTTTACTTTTCATTATTAAATCTCGTAAGAATCTTTCATATTTATTTCGATATTTCTTTTCGTTTGATTTTGGTTTATTCCATATTGTTTTTTCTTCTGGTTTTTGTTTTAATAAGCCAGCTAAAATAAAATCGATATTTAAAGATTTGATATCCTCAATATCATCCATATTCGGTATTGTTTTAAAACCAACCGGATTTAAATACACAAATTAACCAATTTTTGAAAGCTTCTACTGGATTCGTTCTGAACAGGGAAATAAATTGAGTGGCCAGTTGACTGGACTTGATTGGAGTTAATAAATCTCTTGATAAGTCTAATGTGGAGTTCATATACTCATCAATCTAAATTAATTAGAATATAGAGTAAATATACTGTTGAATTCTTTGATTTCTTACTCACTTTGGTTCTTTTGGTTGGCTACAGTAGAATAGATTATAGATGTTTATATACTGTCGATTCTTCTGATACGTCTGAACTATCATTATCATTTCTTTGATTTGACTTTCTTTTAGTCTAAACAATAAAAACAGTGTGAATACCTGTGATGATTCATAGTCTGATTCTGATTCAGCTTCATCAAAGCTTATATCCTCGTCAAAATCAATCTCCACATCTCCTCTATCTTCAACTCTATGGAAGATAATATTAAATCAGTGAAACATACCTCTTTTTAGGAGATATTCTTTTTCTTCCTTTAGTTTTGCCTTTCATTTAAAACAGTGTGGGATATTCAATGATTGGATGTAATTGAAAGTGTAAGCGAAATAAAATTAAGTCTATATAAAGCGGTAGAGCTTTTAAAATATTCTTTTTAATTTTCGCGCCTTTTACTCAAACCTATAAACAAGCTTAAGAATTTTATTTTCTGCTAATTCTTCTCGAATAATTACATTTTCAATTAAATTTATGCAACAACATGCACTATATATGAAAATTATGGGAAAATATCAATGAATTAATCCAATCAACAAAAGAATGATTATAAAACTGTAGCAACTTAATGTTAATTCTAATATGTACATTAATTAGTCTTACAATGGTAAGAAGACTTTAAATACTTTAGACATTTAGAGCAACCATCAGATCCTTCAACATGAAACACTAATTGGTTGTAATATAACACGTAATCTTCAAGACTGACATACAAATCAAAATTTAGTAAGAAAAGAAACTCCTTTTCTAGATCATTCATTTCACAACCTGATATTCCACCAATTTGTGCAAAATATGCATTATTGAAAAACTGATCATCAGTATATTTGTTGGCAAGTCTTAAACTATTTGAAAAGTATATTACTATATATAAATTATACCTAGCTAATAGTAAACGATGTACATTATAAGAATTAACAATAAACTGATGACTTTGGATAATTCGATCGATATAAATCAACGAAATGAGGAAGCACTCATTCGAGCATTTCAAGTATTCTTTCAATCTATAATGGATAAACCCAAAATCTTACCTTGATAGATAATCTGCAACTCTTATACCTGGAATCTGTTGTGAATGAAATTTTGTGATTCTATTGTCATAATGCATCTATTGTCCATATAAAAAAAAAGAATTATACTTCATCATTTTGATTAACAAGCTTGTCAACCACGCATGATATAACCATAATTAATGCTTTTCCAGTCTTCATTGTTGCACACAGTTTGCAGCAAATATAGTGTTACTTTCAAGATTAGGATAAAAAATACTTCTATAAACATAAATAAAACTACTATTTTTATACCGATATGTGAATGAAATAAACCTTCAAAACGTCAGGTCTTTAACTCTTATAGATAATGAAAAATCCAACAGAAATGCTATTTTTATTCTTCCATTAATTATACTAGAAAAGAGCTTGTTATTCAAATTTATTTCCTTCTTTAGAACGCTAGTATTAGCACAATCGAAATAAAAGTATCTTCTATAATATTAATACTCATCAACGATGATTTCAGTGCAAAGAACCAAGCCAAATTAGAAACATCAGAAAATGAAAAATAAGTGATTATATGAACAAATGATGTGATTATAACATTTTAATGATTATTACTTTCAATGGTTTTAGCAATTCTGTCTCTTTCTTCAATATTCTGCCTGTACATTATCCACTCCTTTAGTGCAGCACAACCTTCCTTATGATAGAATTCTTGGGATGGAGTATTCCAGTCTAGTACTACAAATTGATATCTCACGCAGTTCATTAACTATTCCATTAGAAGTAGAAAAATACTTTAGAAATATGAGAACAAGTTTCGAAAAGTGCTTTACCTAAACCTTGTTTTCTAAACTCTGGATAAACGATTAAATCTTCTAAATAAAAAGCTTTTCCTTCCCATGTAGAATAGATTGTGTAAAATAAGGCCATTCCAACAACTTTCTTATCACTTTCTCTCTCAGCTAAAATACATCCAAATAAGGGAAATTCACCAAAACCATCTTTCAACAGAGTTTCTTCATTGATAAGAACAGCATCAGGAGCTTTTTCATATTCTGCAAGGCAATGAATTAATTTCATCATGTCACCTACATCATTTTTGTAGCACTTCGAATATGGTATTCTTTGAAGTGTGTTGAGTAATCCTGTGGATATGGAGAAATCTAAAATCCAAATAAAATGCAACTATATACTTTGCTTGCCATTTAAAAATGAAATGCAATAAAAAGATTCGTTTCAAAATATTTAGTCCTTTCATAGTAATTCTTTAAAATAAAATCCTAACAAAAATAAGTATAGATAAAAGAAAGAATGAAAATTATTTCTTGTTAGAACTACCAAATTTTGCTGAATTTAACAAACTACGTAAAGATTCACTTAATGAACTTTTGAACAGGCTGTTTGTGGGGTTTAATTCTCTTATTATTACCATAACTACTACGAATAGATGAACTACTTGAATCACGAGAAACACTTGAAAATATATATCCTTTTGATGATAATTGAGTAATATTTGACATATTAGAACTAGTGGAATTAGATTCAATCATCATTGAATGGGTTCTTTTAAATGCATAACATGAATTACTATCTGACCTTGTATAAGATAAAACACTACTAACATTATGTTGATTAGTTGAATGTGTCATATTAATAGGATGAATTGTATTTTTATTATGTTTAATATTACTACATCTAATCATATTCAATATTTCTTTAGTTTTATCATCCATAATATCAACTACTTTATTCTTATTCTCTTCGGAAGTTATGATTCCTATTTAATCTCACTCTTTCTTCCATTTCTTTTGCTTCTCGTTCTTCTCTTGCTGCTTCATCTTCAGGTGTCTCTTCAAATATGTTTGGAGAATATTCTGGAAATTTCATATCTTCATCATTATTTTCTTGATTTTTCTTTTTCATATATTTGACCAATGATCTTACAAATACTTCATCATCATCTAAACTTTCATCATAACCCTCATCCTCTGAATCACTTTCATCACTTTCATCTTCGTCCTTTAATATTGAACGAAGAATGCCATTTCTATCCATCCCTTTACGTTTCATTCTATGATAACCATAAACTAGTTGCCTTTTGATCCTTCTAATTACTGATTCATCTTTCTCATCTTGTAGTTTGTGTGTTAGTTCTTCTAAGGCTGAGATGTTTATATCTTCATTATTGTCGTTGGAGATTAGTCCTTCTATATCGATATCTTTATCATCAATATTTTCATCTCCACTATCATCATCACCACTTAATTCTGCTTCATTTTCTACATATTCTGATTCTTTTATTTTTGGTTTTGTATTATTGTTATTATTATTATTATTCATTAATAATGTTTGAATGGTGGTTTGATCTTCACCATCACTATCAATTGCTTCATTTTCTATTACATTGTTGTTATTATCTTCTTCATCACTAGACAATTCTTCAAATAATTCATTTTCTTCTTTATCTCCTTCATTTCCATCATTATCTTCTTCATTATTATTATCTCTTATTGTGATATTATTATCTTCCTGTGGTTGCGTTGGTTTTATTTTATGAACTATTTCATTATCTTCATCTATCTCATCTTCATCATCATTGATTATTGTTTCATTTATTTCTTCTTTCTCTTCATTTTCTTCCTTTGTTTCTTCTACTTTTTCTTCATTCTCTTCATTCCCATCTTCTTCTTTTGTTTCTTCCTCCTCTTCTTCTTCATCATCACCACTATATTCTATTTCATCATCACTCTCTTCTTTTTCTACTTCATTTCCATCATTATCTCTCTCTATTACCTCTGTATCACTACTATTAATATCAATCTCTTCTCTTTCACTTATTGCCTCCTTATCTTCAACAGTATTCTCATCATTTTCTTTTTCTTCTTCTTTCTCTGCTATATTCTCTTTAGTTTCTTCATCTTCATCTATACAACATAAATAAAATATGAATATACCAATAATCAACGGAAGTAATGCTTTCTTGGCATTTTCTTTCCATTCGCCGATTATTCGTCTTCTTCCTGTTTTAGGAACATAATCATGCTGTATAAACACTGTTGTATTATTTTCTTGTCTCTTCTTTTTGAGCATTTCAAGTAATCTAAAGATTATTGAGTATATATACCTATTACGCTTTAAAGCTATTGGGTCCGGTTTTATTAACTCAATTTCAACATGTTCTGATGGATGAACATCCACTTCTGCCATGTTTTTGTTTTAAAAGAAAAAAAGGCGCGAAAATGAGATTAAGTGAATGAGAATGTAATTTTAAATTGTGATATGAAATATGAATTATTGAGCATGTTTTTAATACATCTGTGATAAAAGTGAATGAAATAAGTGAAATTCTTTGATTTATTAGTAAAACAGATAATACTTTAAAAAGTATTTAAAATCGTGACATTACTTGATTGAAACTATTTCTGATCAAAAACCAATTCTATTTCACGAAAATGAAAAACAAAATAGTTCAAGTTTTGGCTTGCCAACGGATTTGTTTTAAAAGCAAGTTTTTATAGGAATAAGGTATTTTATCGGTATAATATTCTCTTTTTTCTTATTAAATCTACTGAAAGCATACTGTAATATTGGTATCGTAGGCTAAAGATTTTTAATTTAGCTAATATTCGATATTTATATCTACTATGGCTTTAATATACATTTTATATTATCTATTTATTTTATTAAACTGAATAGGAAGAATATAAGTCTATTTTCTCTCTCAAAATTCAATAAATATAGCAGTATATATTATTGTATATAGATAATACTTATAAGTGATTAAATGAGAATATATTACATTACTTTTTATAATTTTATCAATATACGGAAGTCAATGTCCAAATCTTTGTAGTGGACATGGCACATGTAATTCCAATGGTATGTGTAATTGCTTATCCTCAATGGATGGAAGGTGATTGCTCACAAAGTATACCTATTAATCAATAATTATTTCTCTAGGAACTTGTCCATATGGTGTTAGGAGTAGCTGATCCAAATGGTCATGAATCAAAACACGATTTAGAATGTAGTGGTCAAGGTATCTGTGATAGAAGTACAGGATCTTGTCAATGCTTCAATGGTTTTGGAGGTTCATCCTGTGAGAGAGTGCTATGTCCAAATGATTGTAACGGACATGGTGTTTGTACTCAAGCCAATTATTTGAGTATTGATACAGACACTTATTATTATGATCAATATATTAATAGTGATAGAATTGCTAAAGGTAATGATTTTAGTGAAAAATGGGATGGGAATGTGATATATACATGTTTATGTGATCCAGAATATACTGGATTTGATTGTGCACAGAAGAAATGTAAGTTGGGATATCAACAGACGAGTTATTGTGATTCTCCATCACAGTATGTTCAAGAAATACTAATTGTAGGTAAAACTGTTACAGGAGGACAAAATCTAATTAGTGGATGTTTGGCTTATGCGAAATTATACTGATTCATTTGGTAGATCTTGGATTACTAGACCATTTAATATATTCAAAGAAACTAATAAACCAACAGGTGATAAAATTACATACGATAATAAATGTGAATGATAAATCAAAATTCCCTTCATTTAAAGAAGCATTAGAATCATTACCTGCTGGAGTTATTGATATTGAAAGTATTGATTTTAAACCTTTTAAAACTGGAGATTCAGCATTATCATTACAAATTAAATATGGAAATCAACAAACTGGAAAACAAAATGCAATTCAAATAATACAAAACTCAGATTTTAACAAAGGTGATGGTTTTGATGATTCAAATCTTCCTCATGGTATTGTTGAATTAAAAGATAATTATCCACTTGATGCAACTATTTTATACCAAGAAACTACATATATCCCACCAGTTGAATGTGCGAATAATGGTTATTGTAATCGTCAATCAGGTGTGTGTGAATGTTTTGATGGATTTTGGGGGGATGCATGTACAGAGATTGTCCCAGTCATGTAATTTATTTTATTATAATTGTATTAGAATGTGTTTATTTTTAACATTTCAAAAATAGGTTAATGAAAAAATACCCCACAAAATTTTGATCAAGCCAAAACTTGCCAACGGATTTCTTTCATTTTTTGATTTTAGCACGAAATTGAGTATATTATAATATAAAATCCTCTCTTTACTTTTACTGCACTAAATTCTATTGATAGAGCTTATAATATCCTTGTTTATTCACTTACATTCATTAATCTCGTTGTTATAACTATTTATATCTATTAATTATTCTCAATATTATTTAAATCTATTAATATATGCTTTATAATGATCAACCATTTATTATCTATTTTTTAGATTAATAGTAGAAATGAAATATATACAAATATTTTTATTGATATTAGCTGCTTATGGAGCTCAATGTCCAAATCTTTGTAGTAGTCATGGTAGTTGTAATGCAAATGGTTTGTGTAATTGTTATCCAGGATGGACAGAAGGTGATTGTTCTGCAAGAACATGTCCATATGGTGAAAGAATTGCAGATCCAGATGGACACAATGAAGAGAATTACTTAGAATGCAGTGGTCAAGGACATTGCAATAGAGTATCAGGTGAATGTGAATGTTACCCAGGTTATGCAGGTTCGGCTTGTCACAGAACAGAATGTGTAAATCAATGCAGTGGTCATGGTGTTTGTACAAAAGTTGGTTATTTAGGAATTGAATATAATACATATTTTGATCCATATTATTCTGATGAGAATAATAGATTGAGTGATTATAATAGTTGGGATAAAGAGAGTATGTATACTTGTGTTTGTGATAAAGAATATACTGGTTATGATTGTTCACAGAGAAAATGTGCAACTGGTTATAAAGAAACTAGTGAGTGTGATGTTTCTTCTATTTATACACAAACAATTGCATTATCAAAAAGAAATACTGAATTGGATGGTTGTTTAGCTTATGCAGAATATACAGATACATTTAATAGAACTTGGTATACAAGACCATTTAATATATTTAAAGATATGACAAATGATGAATATACATCATTAAACAATATTGCAAATAGGAAAGTTAAGTGTGGTAGATATACTCCTCAATTTCCATCATTATTAGAAGCATTGAAAACTTTACCATCAGGAACAATTGATGTAACTGAAGTTAGTTTTGAAGTAAGTAGTACAAATGTATTTATTCATATTACATATGGAACTCAACAAACAGGAAGACAACAACCAATTAGAATTATTACAGCAGAAGATGAACCATTAGCATCAGCTTTAGCTGGAGATGCACAATATTGTGCAAATGTTCCACAAGTCAAACCAATTCAAGAATATAAAAGTGGTAATTCTGATACTTATAAAGATTTAATTGCAAAATACAAATGTCCTGGTAAAAATGGTAATCCTGACAAATGTAAAGCTGAAGATTTTAAAGCTAATTATCTTCATGCCTATGCACTTCCAGTGAAAACAACATATGTTCCACCATTAGAATGTGCCAATAATGGATTATGTGATAGAACATCAGGTTTATGTCAATGTTTTGAAGGATATTATGGTTTAGCATGTACTGAAGCTACTCCAGTAGTTTAATTTCTATATTTCAATACTTATTATATATTATTATAAATTATTTGAATTGTTGTTTTAGTTTTTAATCAAATAATGAAATGAATAAATAATTAACGATTAATAAAATCTTTCTCTTTATCATATGTTACTTCTAATACATCTTCTGGTAATGTATCTAATGGACCAACTTTAGAAGGTCTTGGACTACTTCTTCTCAATACTTCTGGTGGTTTTGGAACAATTTTACCAGATATCTTTGATACTCTTACATTTTCCCCATCTATTTTCTCTATTTTAACTTTTGTAGGTTGACTATAAAAAATATTAAATTCATTATTATACTGTGTCTCTGGATCAAGTAATGCTACATTTGAATAACTAATTGGCGATTCCATTTCTATTTTACTTCCTACAAGCGATTCGTCACGTTTTATATGTCTTGTATGCTATTTCAATCAGTATATAAAAAATACAATATTAACACCTTCTACAACCAACTGTTGCTTTTTTCTTAATACCTGAACCACTTTGCCTTGCTTACCTTTTTCTTTCCCACTTATAACTTGTACCTAACATACTAATCTTAAAAACTATACTGTATCACCTTTTACTATTTTCCATTGCTTTAATGGTTCTGGATATTTTATGTTCCTCATCCTTTTCATGTGATTTAAGAATCGCTGCATTGCAAAAATTGAAATTTATTTTTTTATTGTCAAATCAAAATCAAGCTTTTTGTTGTTTGTTTTGTGAATATGTCTTTGATTTTATATGTTTTTATTATTAATAACATGTGCATTAGCACAATATGATGATCTTAAAATGACTGTATGATTATTGAATTACAATTTAGGATAATGAGAAAATAAACATAATGATAGAACAATTTAATCCAGTTTATTTAACACCTAGCAATTATACCGCATATACTACAGAAGATCCAAGATCTTATAGCATTTTTGTTCTATATACAACATATACAAGAAGACAGGAATGTGTAGTATGCAGACAAGCTTTAAGCAATTTTTATCGTATAATTTGGACTTATCAACATTATTATCCATCCTCTCGTGAATTATTCTTTGCTTATGCTAATTATGAAGAATTAGAAGAAACTTGTGTGAAAGTATTATATTTATATATATCTATCTATTAGCTTGGTATAACTACCTTGCCTAGAGTTGCTTATTTCCCTCCATCATCTTCATTTCCTGATTCAATAACCAATATGACAGATGTTATATTCAAAAATAATTCAATCATTAATCCTTACACAAGTGATGCTTTACTATGGTATTTTAATAAAATGACTGGTTTAGGAGTATATATATAATATATATATTGTTATAAACAGTTGAAGTTCTTTGAAGATCCTGAGAATAATTGGGCAATAGGAATAATTTGTGCAATTGGATTTGGTATTTATACGATTTGGCTTGAAAGTTATGGTGAAACATTTTATGAGATGTTTATTAATAAATATATGCTTAGAAATATATGTTTAATGATATATATGTTGAGTATAAGTGGATTTATTTATTGTGTTTTAAGACATAGTAAATTGTATGAAATTATATCTTCTTTTTAATATTCAATTATAATCATTTATATTCTTTAATTTAACATTTGTTTTACAATCATAAAGATCAAGAATATCTGAATAGAATAGAAATGTTTAGTAGATCAAAGAGTTCACAAACAGTATTAGAAGGTGTTACAATTGCTATTATCTGTATATTCTGTATGATTTTCATGGTTTCTTTGTTAAAGTATTATTGTAATGATCATTTATTTTTATTAGAAATAAGAGAAAACTGACTAAATCAAAGAAAATGATGAATGTTATGAATGTGTTTTTCTTGTGTTGTATTTATGGTTTGTTGTTAGAATTATATGATGATTATCTTTTTAAAGACACTTATTTATCAATTCGTATGAGTAATCAATTCTATTTCTTCAAGAAGTTTTTAAGGAAATATATTAATTTTTAGTTGAGAATAATTATAATTGGATTTTTTATTTGTATAAAAAACAAAAATAAATCATATATCATAAATAATTTATAATGAATAAACTTCATTTATATCTTTTCCTGATTTTGCTGCACTGTCTTTCATTATTTTATATTGTTCTTTCAAATCATTGGCTGTTCTTTGTAAATTAAAACTATAAGTAGCTAATATTTCATTCCAATTATTCTCTCCAAACTGTTTTACACCTTCCAATAGAAATATTTTCTCTTTTATATCAAATGGTTTGCCTTTTCTTCTTCTTTTGTTTTCTTTTTCTTTTTATATTTGCTAAATGTAAATGCATCATCACTTGTATTTTCAGTTCCTTCTGATACACCTCCTAATATTTCATCTATATCAACATTTTCAACACTATTCTTTCTTTTATTACTAGTTGATAAATTTGCTGTCGTTGAAGCGACAGTTTTATAATTCATTCCTTTCATTTCAAAATCTTCATCATCATCTTCAATATCATTATCTTTTTTAGATGATTTCTTACTTGTTTTATTATTAGTATTGTTATTAAAATCATCAAGAGTATCTTCATCTTCAGTTTCTGGATTGGATGTTGTAGTTGATGAATCTACTTCAATATTATTATTAATTTCTTCCTCCTCTACCTCTTCTTCTTCTTCTTCCTCTTCAACTTCTACTTTTACTTCCACTTTTGTTTTTGGTCTTCCTCTTTTTCTTTTTACTGGAGGATTTGTTACTGGTTGAACATCTGAATCAATTGGAATTTGACCAACCATAATTGAAGTTGGCGTTGCTGATTTTCCATTAACATTTTTTCTCTAACAAATAAATAATAATGATATTACAATATACTCTTCTTCTCCTTCTTATAACTTTAACTTCTCCATTTTCATTTGTATTGGTGTTTGTATTATTATTTGATCTAAATATCTCACTCCTTCTATTATATCCATATTCATTAGATATTGCTTCATCAAATCTATCATATTGATCAAATATCTATAATAATTATAAAATATATAATTAACAATTATACAATTTCTAATGTCGTTGGTTGTGCAAATACACTCTCTCTCACTTGTAATGAGAATTCCTTCAATTTCTCTTTAAAATAATTATAATTATATATTTCTCTCAATTGGTTAAATTCCATTACATCTACAGCTGGTAAATTCTCTTCATTTAATTTTATTATTGATAATAATTGATCTTTTATCACCTGTTCTTTATATCCAATATTTCCTAAGTTACTATTACCATTAAAATAGTGATATATTAATTGTTGATATTTCACTATTTTATCAGAAGTTGGCTCCGGCATTAAACAGTACAACTATTACATTATATATAATCATAATATTAATATATACGCATGCTTGTATTTTATATAGAAAAGTAACTGTGTTATACTCTGTCATTACAAAAGAATCATAACTTATCAACTGCGGTATTTCTGTGTCAAAAAATTGAATGTCACTTTCAATATCTTCAAATCCTGGATTTTGCACCTATCATGTGTTGATAGACAATAAAAATAATACAATTGTTTTAAGCCAGTAATATATTAAATAGGGAGATCTAAATTGTTCTTCAGAATAATTTCGGAATATATCTGCATGCAAATAAATATTAAATACTTTCTAATATTGATGATTGTTCTTGTGACAATAAGAATTCAACAATCCATCTCATGATTTCCAAATTCTTACCTGTTATACAAACAGGATATGAATAATTATCTCCTGAAATATCATCAATATCCGACATAAAAGGTAAAATATATTATTAGAGATTTGAGGTAATCAAGCCTATATTGAATAAAAATCCGTTTTTCTTTTATTTATTGTTTTAAAATAAAACTAACAGAATATAATGGTATGAATTAGAAATTTCATATAAAATATAGAGTAGCAAAACAGCTCAAAGTCGTATAACGGGAAGAATCGCTGAGCTAAAAAAAGAATTAGGTGTATAGTTAGTTTATTCTATGTAATAATAGCACACTCCTCTCCAATCACCTGAAGGCAAACCATACATGAGAATGTCTCCAAGAACAGCAGCATTAATACAAAATAACGACAATCCAGAATGGAGTGAGAAAGAAAAAGAGTTTGTACAAAAAATAGAACGATTAGAAGCAGATTTACAAAGAAGACAAGAGAATTATGTTCAACAAAAAAGAATGATGCAAAACGAAATAGCAGAATTACAAGAAGAGTTAAGAGCAATACGTGAAGCTAATGTATCTCAGTTTGGAGAGCCAGAACAATTAAAAGAAATAAGAGTATTACATGGACAAGTATTAGAAAACATTGAAAAAGTTCAAGGAAGAACAGTGAAGATATTGAAAGAACAAGAAAAGGATTTATTAAGAGCATTTAGAGCTAGATTGTTTGATGTTCAAGCTGAATTGGTAAAAGAGAAGAATAAAAGTGATGAAGGTTCTTCTCAGTGGATAGAGAAGGTTAGACAGTTAGAAAAAGAATTAGAATGGACTGAGAGAAATGGCTGATAGATTAGAAAGAGTCAATCAAGGCTTAACTAAAGATAATGCAAGATTAGCTACCAGATGTAAAACACAGGAAGATGATCGTGAATTATTAGGTTAAGAGATTAGTTACAGCAAAGAAAGAGGCAGCTCGATTTGAACAGGAGTTAGAAAAAGTAAAGAATGAATTAGACACAGAGAAAGCAAAAAGACCCTATACAGCATCTAGCTATAACGATGGTTTTAATAATTCAATGAATTCAGCAATGATGGGAACAGCTGGAGCAAACGGTGGAAACGGTGAAGCTCCCAATGATGCTACTATTAATTATATGGCAGAAGCTAAATACAAATCAGTAATAAAGAGATTAAAGAGGTTATTAGAACAGGAAAGAAGAAATGTAAGAACATTGAAACAACAATATGCTGATGAATTGCAAACAAGAACAGAGTTAGAAATATTTTTAAGAAAATGTATTGATGATGTAAAGAATGAAATAGCAGAGAGAAGAGGTGAATTGTTGGAATCTAAAGGTATTTATAGAACTCCATTGAATACTGATGGATCTGTATTGTCTCCTGATATAAAATTGGCAGATTTTACGCCAGGTGATAGACAGAGAGTGATGGAGTTGTTATTATCGCAAGAAAGAGTTATTGGTATATTATATGATAAAGTCTTTCCCCAAGATTTTCCACAAGAAAAACCAAGTGGATATGATAGTAGAGGAAGTGTTGAATTGCCTGATATTCATTTAAGACCAGATTCACATTAACTTTTGTTGTTTATACTTTAATTCTAAAATTATTTATTATTTATCTTCTTTGTGTCAGTCATTTAATAAAGAAAAATGAAAGAGATGATCGAGCCAAGTTTATTGTTCGTTTTCTTTTTCTGATTTTTCATTTTTTATATCATCTATTATTAATAAATAGTTGATAAACAATATTTATAAATGGATGGAGATTTACAAGACGCAATACAGGATGCTCAATATTTTGGAGCTTTATGTGATCCAGTTCCAAGGTATATTGGATGTTTATATATATGTAGACCTACTACTAAACTAATATTACCTACAGAAGAAGAAGCCAAAGCCTTTGGCAAGACAATGGAAGATGTTACTCTGTTTTCAATAGTGAAAGAGCCTGTAGGATATTATCTTGTATATTCTTTTCGTTTTATTTATTAGTGGAAGAAATTTGTAGGTCAAGATAAAAAAGAATTAGGATTTATCGCATTTATAGAGTGGACTTATGATTTTAAAGTAAATATTTCTATTTATTTAATTTCAATTAGACATGCACTTCAAGAAGACGTAGAAATAAATATGGCAAGAAGATATATGATAAATTTATTTCAAGTGGAAGTTTTCTTGATACAAACCTTAGAAAGGAATTATATACAAGAGTATAAATATATATATTATAATTGTTTTTAATAGTGTTTTCGAAATGAGCATGATTATCGAATATTAGACCTAGATATGTTACAATTCCAAATAGATTATCGAAAAGCAAAAGAAGACTGTAAAGTATCATCTGAAAACATCATTCCGTGAAAAAGGAGGAGAATGTGAAAGAATTAAGCAGAAATTACTAAGTATAGACAATGGAGATGATAAACGAAACAATCAAAATAGATCAGCAGCTAATGTAATGTCCAATTTAACGCCATCAGGCAATACATCCAATAATGCCAATACTAATCAACAACAACAACAGCAACCAGCAACCACAACAACCTCAGCCAAGTAGTCATCATCATCACAGTGTTATTAATCCATTACCACCTGATCTATTTGATCCATTAACCGCATTAATATTCGATAGATTGAGAGTTAATTATTTTGATGATTTTAAAAAATCTTTTAGATATACACTTTATTTACAAATTAAATTATTAGAGAAAAGAAGTGTAGGTGAAAGAGACTTTGCAATACTTCGTGTGCTAGGTAGAGGTGGATTTGGTATGGTAAGTGCCTGTAAAAAGAAAGATACTGGAAGATTATACGCTTTAAAAACAATGAGTAAAAAACGAGTAAAAATGAATCATGCTGAAAGAGTATGTTTAATTGAAAGACGTTTATTAGCACGTATTAATAGTCCTTTTGTTACAAATTTAAGATATGCTTTTCAATCAAGAGAAGATCTATTTTTGGTAATAGATATTAAATCAGGTGGTGATTTGAGTTATCATTTGAGAAGGAAGAAATTCACTCAAGAACAAGTTGTATTTTATGCAGCACAAATATTATTAGGATTAGAACACTTACACTCAATGGGAATCATCTACAGAGATATGAAACCAATGAATATAATGTTGGATAAGAAAGGAAATGCGATTATCACAGATCTTGGACTAGCCGTTGAAGAATCAACTCATCCTGCTAGTTTGTGTGGTACAAGAGGATATTGGGCTCCAGAGATTATCTTATCCAGAGAAACTCACCGTCCTTATGATAGAAGATGTGATTATTGGAGTTATGGTTGTTTGATATATGAAATGTTAACTAGTAAATGTCCGTTTAGACGAACTGAATGTTTGAATTTTGATCCTGATCGACATAGATCGATTGATATTGCTACTTTACAGTATGATCCACCTTATAATCCCAAGTATTTTACTACATCTGAAACTAAGTCATTTTGTAGAGGTTTATTAACTAGAGACCCAAATCAGAGATTAGGTACGAAAGGTATTGAAGAGATTAAAAATCATCCATTTTTCGCTAAAATTAATTGGCATGTAATTCAGTCACTGCAAGCTGATCCTCCTTATCACCCTGATAGAGATATTAATGCTGCTTCACAAAGTTCTATTGGTGAATTCGAATCAATTCACACAGAATTGACTGAAGAATGGCAACAACAGTTTTGTGAGTGGGAGTTTGTTAATCCAATTGCTTTACAATGTGAGATAACAGAATTGATGAAACATGAAGAAACTCTTGGCGCAATAGCACAACCTGCATCATGTTGTAACATCATGTAACCCTCAAAGAGAATAATTTCAGAATTTTGCATGTATTTTAATTTCATAGTTATGTTTATTAATTTTTATGTTTGTTGTGTATATATTCAATAACAAGAGAGATTTAAAAAAAACAGAATAGTGGGATTATCTTTCAATACACTCTCATTTCAGTATAATTATGTTGACATATGTATTTCCCAACAAAATAAAGGTATTCTAAAATTATTGTTGAGTTTCTATTTTTTGGAATGTCGTTATTTGAATGAAACATTCATTTTAGGGGGTAAGGAAATAACTGATTTTTTGAACGGTATTTTCGTAATAATTTGGGGTTGCTTTGTTTAAGGGGCTTAGAATTTTTTGATTCATTTTGGTGGCGCTCTTTTTCATAAAAAATAAGCTTTTACAATGTCTGTAATTCAAAATCCAGAGAAGAGGAAGTTAAATGACCTTAATAATGGTATATTGAACCGTTCTATAAACTTTTCTTAGAATCGATGAAAAAACTTAAGGCACAGGTATCTAACACCTATATTATCATTCAATTTTTTATCTTATTCCTAGGAACAAGCTCATCTTGATGAAGATAGAGGTAATAATTTATTGTATACTGAATAATCACTATATATCCTAGAAATCACATGGAACCAGCTTTATCAAAGCCAGAAGATACTATTAATACAAGTCATCCCAGCGGTCATGAAAATCATTCATTACCACCTGCATTACATCCAGGCAACAGCTCTTTACCAGTTCCTGGTCAATTATCCGAACCACCCATGCTGAACGGCGCTTTACATAGCAATGATTCCATCAAAGAACCACTTCATTGTCCATATCAGCAGTGCACTTATGTAGCACCAGATGGAAGAGTATTAATAGAACATTTAACCCAACATCTAACTATCCCATCACAAGAGAACTCCGGTAATGTTCAATACGAGAATAATGGTGAAGATTACAAACAAAACTCAATGTCCAACAATTCAATACTTCCATCTCGCTCATTCACAACACCTAAACTAAATCCAGAATATAAATGTTCATTACCTTCCTGCAAATACATTGCTCATAGTAGAAAGTTATTAGAACAACATATCTTAATACATTCAGGTAAAAAACCATATCAATGTACACAAGAAGGCTGTACTTATGCATCTTACCGTAAATATGATATAATCAGTCATATTAAGAACAAACATCAAGGAATAACTCTACCAGATATTGATAGTATTGTTCCACACACTGATGGACCAACAGAAACAAAGGCATATCGATGTAGTTATGATGGTTGTTATTACTCCACCAACCGTTCATCTGATTTGAATTCTCATCTATTAATGCATACAGGAGAAAGACCATTTCCATGTACTGTAGGTGGTTGTAGTTATTATGCACCACGTCAGAGTGATTTGAGTAATCATATTAGAGTATGGCATCCTGATGAATATTTAGCAAAACAACCATTTGAAGCACAATTCAAGAAGATTGTTACACCCTCCAAGTTAAAGACTCAATTAGTATGTGAACAAGAAGGTTGTTCATTCACTACAACATCAACAAAGACATTATTTATACATATGTGCGAACATAGAGGAATTAAACCATATCCATGTCCATTCAATAATTGTCCACTTGGATTTAATACAAAATATCATTTGAAGAGACATTTGTATGTTCATACTGGTGAAAAACCATTTCATTGTCCAATAGAGAATTGTACTTATGCAAGTAGTCGTGAAAGTGGCGTAAGAGGTCATTTAAAGTCAAAACATCCACAATATACTCAACCGTATACTAAAGAAGATTTCCTTAATAAAAGTAAAATAAATACTGAAACTACAGCTGCTTCTCAACTATCCAATATATCACCACAATTAACTACTACTACTAATAATAATAATCAAACAGTAGTAACATCCAATAATAATGGTAATAATAATAATAATAATGCATCTAATGTTAATGGAACTGCTAATAATCTATTCTTAGATAATAAATCAGTCTCTTTATTTGAATGTAATCACAGTGGATGTAATTATGGTACTACTCAGAAAGATTGTTTAGAAAAACACTTGGAGAAACACAACTCATTACAGAATACAGATGGAAGTAATGGTGGTAATAGTTCAATCAATGGATCAACAGATAAACCATATAAATGTGATAAAGAATATTGTGATTTCTCCACTAGTAATCCATATTATATAGCTCAACATATTAAGAATCATGATAAACTAACAGTGAGTTGTCCATATGTATGTGAAAATAACCATGAAATACCATTAGATAACTTAAAACCACATTTATTAAAGTGTCATACATATACTGATCAAATTCCATGCAATTACTGTGGTTGTCAGACTGTGTTAACATCTCATGAAGATTATTGTAATCATTTCCAAACACATTTCCATAATAAAACATATAAGTGTCCATTTAAAGAATGTCCATTCACTACAGTGAAAGAAACATCATTAAGGAAACATATCGTTCAACATAATAATGGTCAATATTTGAGATGTCCTGAGATGAATTGTAGTTATGTTGCATTGAAACAAGAGTTATTAACTATGCATTTAATGAACCATTATCAGAATAGTAATAGATGCACTCAACCTGACTGTGATTTCCAATGTGATGATAAGATGGTACTTATTGATCATAGATTAGGTCATCCATTACCAGCTAGTTCAATGAAATCATTACCTGTTATTCCTGTACCACCTTCACTTCAATCTGGTGAAGATGAACTTCAATCTACACAACAACAACAACAACAGCAACAACAACAACAATCAGGGTCAATGATGCAGAATATACCTATTCATAAATCTCAGAAAGTGTAAAAATCCAATCTAATATATATATCTTAATTCAACTTTATTTTTAAGCTCCGTTTATTTTTTATTTTATCTTGTATTTTTAAATACATTTAATATACACACAAAAACATAATGAAAATAAATAGATTTTGTTTAATTATTAGTTACATTACATTTAAATGTACATTTAGGTAATTTTCCAACTTCAATATTTATTTCACATTTCATTCCTAAATTATGTAATGCTCCACGAATAACACCAGCTGGGAATATTGCATATTTCATTACAATATCTTTTGAAAAATCTTTGGATGACATTGCTTGGAATGGTGGGAACTTTGAATCTTCAAATACGTATAGATCCTATTTACCAATAACTTTCATTGTATACTTTTGAATTAGTTTGTATAGTTTCTGGTTCTTTACAATATAAACCCAACCAAAAATATTTTATGACAAATTTGAATTTCTCTAAATCTGTTGTAGGATATTTAACTCCTTTCAAATATCTATTTTTGTTAATCTATCAAATATACAATTCAACAAGTCTATATCCAACGAAATATCCAATTTCTTCTAATTTTTTACAACTTTGGGAATAGTTCCACTCATCATCACCAGAAGATTTGAACTATAGCAAAGATTATCATCATTTTCATAAAATATACCATCTCATTAACCATTTCATTGGTAAAATATTCAAAAGCACACAAAGACACACTCATAAATCAATAAAATATAAAATTAAGGGGTAAAAATATAAGTGGATTATCAATACTATATTTTCTATTTAAATTATCAAATAGTATCTTCATCATTTTCTAGCTATTAATTATAGTTAATAACGATTCAACATTTATATAATGATAGTTATGATATGTATAAGATATAAATGGATTTATAAAGAAAAACAAAAGAAAAAGAATGAAATAATATAAGTTATAATAACAACATTTATATTAAGAATTTTCCATCGACATTAGTCTTCATTGTAATATTACCTTCTCCGAATTGATTTCTGAAGAAGTAGAGTAATCTAGCAGCTAAGTAAGTCAATGTAGCAGATAATGCTTCATTTCCCCACCAATAATAAGTAATTGACCATAATAAAGCATGGAACAACATTAAATCATATTCAATTCCCCAAAATAATAATCCTATTTAATTAATATAAATGAGTATTATATACTTGAATGTCTTGAAGAAAACAACATTGAATTAGAATCAGGTACCCACCAACATTGTTCTTCTCTTGACATATCAGGTGGAAAATGAATCATTCTTTTCCACATTGGAAATGGTTCAAATATTGTTCTTTTCACTGGACAGTTATTCTGTTCAACGTATTCTTTAAGAAACGCCTCTATTTTTGCAACTAATTTGGGATCTAAAGGTACTCTACCATTTCCACACAATGGAAAAGCTCTAAAGAAACCACCCATTGGACCAGCTTGTTGCATTTTACTTCTCAAATCATCATCAAACTTATGAAAATAACTTTCTTTAAAATTCTTTGATAAAAATATTTCATACACTTGAGAATCTTTTCCACCTGGTAGATTTTCTCCAGGCATCTTCAAATGCTGTAGCAATGTCTCCATATCTGTATCAGCATGTTGACCTGGTAAATGACAGTGGAAATAATAACCATGATATTTCTCATCCATTATAAACAATGAGATTTTTGCAACTGTACATAAATCTATGAATAGTGATTCTTCTGGTTCCTCAATGAATCTTTGCTATATAAATAAATAAATGAAATAAATAAATAAAATATATTAAATATACATAAACAGCATAATTCCATATCAATTGTAATGAAGTAACTAAAAACCATAAGAATAATATCATATAACAATGTAAAAACATATTCACAGGAATTGTAGGATCATCTCTGAATGCTGGTTCTTGTGTAGCCATCTTCTTAAAACCAGCTATTTCAATTAAAAACCATATAAAGAACAATGAAAACTCAAAGGAAGTTCTTCGCTTTGTTTGTAATTCATTGAATTCATTGGCTACAAATAGTTTCCTCCAAACACTTACTGGGATTTGTGGAGCATCATCATCTTCTATAATAATAATAATAATAATAATATACTTGATTCTGCTATATGATATGTATCATATGGTGTTTCCCAATCAATTAGAAATATATCACAAGTGCATTGTTGATATACTAAATAGATGACTCTAATAACTTGACAAACTGTAGCTACATATAATATACATTCAAATGGATAATACTATAATATATAATAAATATATATAATAATAATATTTATACATTACTAAATCTTTCAACATCATCAATATACGGTGGTAAAAACACATATGGAACATCTTGAAATTTAAAGAAGCAAAACCAATAAGTACCAAATACAGCTAAATAACAACCAGCGCAGAATGGACCAGCTAGCGATATCAATAGTACAGCTGCTCTAATAATAGATTCAAATGATAGAGTCTCTTCTTCAGTAGATCTTGCATTGTTTCGCTGTTTTCTAATATAACTATATACCCAATAGAAAAACATTACCACCATAAATATCCAAAACCACTATATATTGTTTAATAATATATATATATATATATATATATATATATATATATATATATTATACAGCTGTTTGAAAGTTATTCCATGTTGATAAATCATGTTCATATTCTACTTTAATAGAGAATTCTTCTGTACCTGCATTACCACTAGCTACTTCACCATATTCAATTCTTACAACTGGTAAGTATATTCTTTCTATAATTAACAACAATAATAATCAATAACTATACGTTTATCATCTTTTCTTGCTCTAACTCTAATAGTTATATCTTTAGCATATCTTATTGCTTGAACACCCATAGCAGTATTGGCTCCTAAATTATCAAATAAAGTAAATCGATAAACATAAGTGGGTGATTCACTCCCTTTTACATTTATTCTATTACCATCTGAACCTCTTAATTCTTTATTATATATTGGTACTTTAGTCCATCCATTTACATTTCCACCTCTCACATTCAATATATATAAATCATAAAATAAATTATCTCCTCTATTGAATAATCTACTAACATCACATTTATATCGATAATCAAAACCTGAACCATATCTTAACCAAACCGAACCTAAATCTTCATCAACACTTCCTTCACTAGAACAGTAGAAAAATTGATTCTTTAATTCTTCAAAACTAACTAAAGTACCATTCAATGTATAACTTGCTAAACCAAACCTTAAATGAGTACTACCAGCTGCATTATTTCCTCTTTTAAATGTATAACTTGTTTCTACTTTATTACTAATATCTAAATCAGTAGCTACAGCTCTAATTGTGTTGACTAATGATGATTTTAATACAGCAGCACCACATATTGTATTCCCTTGGAAATTGCCATAATAATTGGTTAATGTACATAAATTTGATAATGTATTACACCATTCAGGTTTTGAAGGTAATTCTATATTTGGACACATTGAATACGAAACATCTAATAAATCACTAATAGCTTTAGATTGATATGTACCACCTATGATTGCATAATTGGTATCTCTTACTGTAATTTGACTTTGAAGTGGTGTATAACAGAATTTCTTTGTATAATAACCATATGAATTTGAATAAAGTGTTAGACCATTGTCACAGACACAGTTACCTACTGTTGTATCATATCTCATATTATCTCCATCACATATTATTAATTCTGATGTATTTCTTACTTTGTGGACTTTTGTTGGATCGAATGTGAAACATTCTACTGTATCTAGTCTTATTCCTCCTTTTTCATATAATGGGAGTTGATTATCGGCAGTACATGGAGATTGAGATGGATTTATGCAGAATGACTGATCTGGTGTTGGATTTCCTGTTGGACATACTGAGCATTTTGGATTCGTTGTGTAATCCCAATATGTTTCATTCGCACATGAATAAGATATGGAATAACTATTACCAAACATATCAACTTTATCTTGTGATGGTTCCTAGAATAAGTTACATATTATTAATTAGCAATACTGCATTATCAGGTTTTTGGACTGTATATAGACAAGAACCTAAATCTATTGGATTTAGAACATCGCATAAAGGAGGAAGTGTTTGACTGTATGATTTGCTTATACAGCACATCAACAATACTATTATACATAATTTATTATATGACATATTCTTTATCTATCTATTGAGTTTTTGAATTTTTCTTTTGGAGGTAAAGCTTGATTCTCTGTCAAGCCAAATGAAGTTTTTCTTATTTATTTTATTAATCGTATGCCTAATTTTAAAAATGTAATATATTCTAGATATATTCATACCAATATTTACCTAAAGGATGTACTTGTTTGAATGGCAACCAAAATATAGAGTATCTCGCTTAATACTATTGTAGAGAATGTACTGATTATGATTGCAGGTGTGCATGCGATTTAACAAATGTTTGTGATAGTAATTGCTGTTGTGATGAAGATGTATCTTTTTTTTGAATTTTTTTTATCTTACTAGTGTTCTGAAGATGAAAGGTCATTATCTTATGAATTAGGACAATGTGTATTCAGTGGTGCAGAAACATCCAGAGTAAGAATGTGTAGAAATAATGATTATTTTCAAAAAGTCAATTCATATACTAATATGAGAGTTACAAACATCGTATACATACTCATTTCATCCATTATTATTTAATAGTTTGATAATCTGATGTGTGTAGAAGTAGATAACAATCCTTCAAAAGGTAACTTTTATGTTGAACCAGATTCATCAATCTCATTTCCTCCTATCACTCCAGAACCATCTTCAGTTCCAAGTAATTTAATAAACGAATTCTATGTGACAAATTCTGATATATATGTAAGTGTAAATGAAACAGAAAATGAAGCAAATGAAATGAATGAAAGAGAGTTACAAACAATAACAGTAAATAATAAAGAACCATTAATATTTCTAACACCAGTATATATATAATATAATATAATTTATATATATATTTAATAGGGTTTCTCAAACCTTTGCTTGAAATCAAACAGAGCCAAATTTATGAATAGTCCAATCAAAACCACCAATTGTTTATATGAAATCAAACAAAATGAAGTGTTAGAAGATGGAATATTAGATCCAGCTTATTATACAAATATGATGTATTATACTACTCCCAATGGAACAGCAAAGAATCCAATAATCAGTTATAATGGAGGTGATTTAACAAAGAATGGAAATAACATCAATGATGTAGTGAATAGTGTAAATTATATTATCAAATATACATATGATACCACCAGTAATAATCAATCGAAGAAAATTATTGATGAATTTGATATAGCTATAACTACTACGAATATAGCGAATATACAATATCCTTATTATCATCCTATTACAGTATATATATATATATATATATATATATATTATATAATAGTCAACAATTCAATTTGTAGATATAAGTAGTAATACAAACAATATAGTAATGCAAAGATCAGGGAATCCTGGCTATTTAAAAGGTCGACCAATATTATGTGCTAATTCAACAAGTGATTCTTGTATTAATAATCATTTATCAATTCCAATACCAACTTCAAATGGAAGGTGTAATTTTGCAAATGGATTTAGTGCTTTGAATTTTGGTAGTGGTTATGTTAGTTATTGCTATATTACTGGTAATGATATTGCCATTGTGAATAATGGAATTGCAAAGTTTAATGGTATATCAATAGGTAAATATGGTAATTCTGATTATAATAATACTATTGTATTTATATATTTATTTATAATTATGAATAGCCTGAAGAATGGATTAGAATGGAAGTAAGTTCAAATTGTCCAGCTGCTAGTTCAACATCTGCTGTTTCTGTTATTACTTTTCATTTCGTTACTTCTTATGTTGGTGCTTTCCCTAATGCACAAGAGATAATTATAAAATCACAAGTTAGCTGTGAGAATTCCAACTATAACGCTAATGGATTTTATTTGAAAGTTGCAGCTGTATTTGATAGAGCTGATATTAAGAAGTTTAAAGATTATACACCACCTAAACCAAAATTGAGATTGAAACTTCCTGCTGATATATTTAGACCATTTTTAATGAAGGATGTTGAAGATTAGTAATATTTGTTTATTTTTATATATAGATTGTTTTGCTATAAAATAAAATCATAAATAAAGTGATAAAATTTCATCTCTGTCAATAGATAAATGAAATTTAAAAAATATCAAGCCAAGTTTTTTCTTTAACGTATTTGAGATTTTTTCTAATTTTATAGGTGATTTTGAAAGCTATGAATATTGTAACAATAATTCTTGTTACATTATGCATCAATATAGCTTATTCAAATGGTTGTATATTTTAATCAACTTTATTGTTCTTAGCTGTTCCAAAATTAAATACTCCTAATGTGGTTCTATCAAGTATTACTAATAGTTCTATGGTTTTACATTGGTACGCTCCTTTTAATTTAGAAAATACTCCTACTGAATATGAAATACAATACAGTAAATTGGGAGATGATTGGGAAAATGTATATGGAACAATAGGGAGTATATCAGAACCTCAACATGAAATCCTTTGGATTGAAGTAAAAGGTTCAGATTCTGCTCCAATAAATGGTTCTTTCCGTCTATATCTCAATTATTATACCAGATATCAACAGCCTGTTCATTTCGTTACAAATGAAATACCATTTGACGCAAAAGCAGATGATATAAAAACTGAATTAGAGCATCTAACAGGAATAACTAATGTTCATGTAATAGAAGGAGTTCCAAAACATAATTCCATAGTAGAAGGTAAATCATCTTGGATAGTGATATATGACTATAGACATGATATTATCGGTGGAAATATTGTACCGCAATTACAAGTATATGATGAATCGATGAATACTAATGATGACAGAGAAGATATACCACCAACATTAAAAGGAGATATTCAATGTATAGAACTATATACAGGAAATGGTAAAGAATTATCAGGAGAGTTTTCATTACATATCAACGGACATGAAATATCAGAAATATTAGTAAATATAACAGCAGAAGAATTAGAAAACAAATTAAAAGGAATATTTCCAAATGTTAAAGTAGAAAGACCAAATGATTATTATTCCGTATTAGAGTATTATGGATATGACACTGATTTTCAATCTTGGTGTATAACATTTTCCACTGAAAAATCTATTCTTCCAATCTTAATCCATCCACCATCTGGTAATAATGGAATAGTAAGAATAGTTCAAAAATATGGTGAATATAAAGTAACGAATGTTCAAATCCATGAGTTAAGAAGACAAGGAAGTAATAATACTTTATGCTTTGGAGATTGTTATCAATTAATTGATAATTTATATCCTAATTCAGGTTATATTTATAGATTAAAATATAAAGTTGAAGTATATTATATTATATTCATTTTATTATTATTATTATTTTAGACTGATGATTGGTCTGAATATACATCTTCCTCTCAGATATATTATACTCTTCAATATGATGTACCATCCCATCCAGTACCTCCATTATTTATTAGTTCAACTAAAACATCAATTAATGTTGAATGTATTTTGTCTAATGACAATGGAGCTAAAATAACAGATATTACATTTGAGATATCTGATGAAAATGATAGTATTTTATAAATATATTATTTATTTATTTATAATAGAATCATTCATGTGGAGAAAAGCAGAAATTGTTAAGACTAAAAGAGATTTCTTACATTATACAATTATAAGTATATATTTTTTTAAGTAATTATTTATTTATTGTAATAGAGTTAAATCCTGATAGTAGTTACTATGTAAGAGTGCAAATGCATAATTCAGCTGGTGCTAGTGATTATAGTAATCCAAGTAACTTAATGAAAACTCAGCCAGATTTACCATTAAATCCACCTAAGATATATATTGAATCTGAAAAGACAACTACTTATAGTATTACACTGTTTTGGCTTCCTGTTAAAGATAATGGTATTCCAGTTGATTCATATTCTATTCAATATAAAACACAACCATTTGGTTTTTGGAACAATATTCGTTATGCTGTATCAGCTGTTAATTCAAACATCAAAAGAGAAGTATATATATTCATATAAATATTTTATTTTTGTACAATAGATACAAACAATTCAATGTAATGTTCCGATCAAAGAAATAGAAAGTACAGACACATTTACATTAGAATTTGGTTATAAATATTCAGTAGATAGTATTAAACCAAATAGATATAAAACTAAACCATTATCATTCAAATGTACAGCAGAAGAAATGAAAAATGCATTGAATGCTATTCGTCCTCATTCTATTTACCATATTGATAGAATAGTTGAAAACTCGAGATATGTATGGAGAATATACTTCAATTATTATCAACAATCCTTCACACTTCCTTATCCATTACTCAGATTAAGTGATGCTTCATTTTATGCTTCTGATGAGTATAGTGAATCATTTACATTTATGAAAATTCAAGAAGCAACACCAGCAGTGTTTAAAGATGTTTTATCCTTAAAAGTGGATGGTTTAACAAATTATACAACTTATATATTCCGATGTAAAGCCAATACAATAGAAGGATCAACAGAGTGGAGTGAAGCAACTTCACCAGAAACAACGAAAGCAATAACAACACTTCTACCACCATCCAGAATACCTTCCATAGTAATACCAACAATAGCTGCAACTGGAAGATATGCAGCTAATAGAGAAGATCCTGATTATGTAGGAGGAATTGGAAATGGTGGATCTAAATACAGTAAAGGTGAGAATGGAATGATTGTAATATCAACTTGTAATACTCATGGTCATTTAATACCTAAATCATATTATTATTATAAAGAAGTAAATAATGAACCTGTAGTTCAGAAATATAGAGTAAAAGCACCTCCAGGTGTTACTATTGATTGTTTAGAGATAAAAGCATGGGGAGCTGGAGGTGGTGGAAGTAAAAACAGTACAGGAGGTGGTGGAGGATTTGCATTTATCCAAATGAAGACAAAGAATAATGAAGAATATGATATATTAGTAGGTGAAGGTGGTTATGCTGGATTGAAAGAAACAGGTGGATTAGGAGGTTGGCCAAATGGTGGTAAAGGAGGAAATGGAAGAGAAGCAGGTGGAGGTGGTGGTGGTTATTCTGGTGTATTTTACAAAGGTTCTTTAGTAGTAATAGCTGGTTCAGGTGGTGGTGGAGGAAGTACTGATCATTTGAGTAGTAATGGAGGCCATGGAGGTGGTTCAGATGGTGGTGATGGTGATACTCCAATTATTCCAATTGATAAAGCTAGTGGATATGCTGGTTATCCTCCTGATTATGTTCACACTGATTTAGAGATATATAGTACTAATAATTATGATGTATTGCCAAGTGGTGGTAAAGCTGGTACAATTTCGAAAGGTGGAGATAGTGGAAGACAATCATCATTCCAGTATGGAGAAAATATTCATTATATTGATGGAGTATATTTATATTTATATATTATAATTATTATAGAAACCATTATTAGAAGGTGAAACAGGTTCATTCCATCCTCCAACAGCTGGTTATAGTTTAACAGGAGGTATAGGTGGTAGTAGTTTAGAAGGAGGAGGTGGTGGTGGTGCTGGTTATTATGGTGGTGGTGGTGGAGGTGCTGGTATTGATGGAGCTGGAGGTGGTGGTGGTGGTTCATATGTTAATATTACTCATATGTATAAAGATCCTGAAGATACAACTCCAAGTCAAGATCCTCAAGATATAAAACCATCATTTTATGTAATAAGAATAATGTGTAATAATATAACAATAGGTTGGAATGGTGCATTTATTGCTCGAAATTATCCTGATGTAATATCAGTTGGAATAGAATTTGCAGTTGGTTTATCTACTTTGAATTTCACTTATGTTGATGTAGTTCCATTATTACAATCTCAATTCACAGTAAATGATTTAATTCCAATGGATATATATCGTATTAGAATATTCTATGTTTATCGTACCTTACCAATATCATTATATTCCGATCCATTAACATTTCCAAACACCATTATGTCGAACAAATGATTGGAATGAATTAGATCCAAGACCAAATATAAATATAAAGAATGAAAGTTATCGATCTCCTGATTATCCAATCAAAGCCATTCCATCTCCAAGAAGAGGTCATACACTTGCAGTAGTTGATAATTATGTTTATATGTTTGGTGGTTTTACTGAAGGTTATAATTGTGAAATATTACATGGTTATGAATGTTATGTAGGTAGTGACAGTAAATCATATTGGATTGATTCAGAAGGTAAAATAAGTGCATTAGATACAACGAATGAATTATGGAAATTAAACCCAATGTCAATGATATTTGAAGAATTAATTCCAGATAATGGAACAGATCATTCCTGAACCAAGAGAATTACATTCAGCTTCAGTAGTTAATAATACAATGTATATATATCATATTTATATTTATTATAGTTATATATTTGGTGGAAGAAATGGTGAAGATGATAATGAAGGAAGAGATGATTTTTGGACATTAGATATTGATAGTGATGAATATAGATCATTTGATTATAATAATTCTACAACATTGAATGAAGGAAAGAATGTTTATACATATATTGAATCTTCATCAAATTATAGTGATAGTTACTGTTTATCATCTATAAATGTGACAATTACAATAAATCATCGATGTGTAGAAGAATTGGATATATTCTTAATAAAAATTGCGAATTATGAATTAGATGGAGCTGGTTTAAAAAGATTGAGATTATGGAGATCAAATAATAATGGAATTTGTCATAATTTCACAGTATATTATATAATTATTTGATTATTTGTTTATTTATTTATATAGAAAGTGACATTTAGTGATAATGGAATAGATGTAAGTCTATTAAGAAAATATGAAAATTCCATAATCAAACCAATCGATTTATTCTCTAATTTTATGAATACTCATTCTTCCGCTAATTTTTCATTACAAATCATTGATCGAGTAAGTAATGGTAATGCTGGTGAATTAGTAGATTGGAGTATATCAATTGCATCTCATCATTGTCCATTTGTATTTAATTGGAGAAAAATCGAAAGTGTTAGTGAAAATAAACCTCCTAGACGATATGGTCATGCTTCAATCGTATTGGATAATTCAATTTACATATATGGTGGTTATAGTAAAGGTGTATTACATGATTTATGGCGATATGATATATATGATAATAAATGGACTGAATTAATATCTCCTTCTGATATTCATATTCCTTATTCATTTCGTTCAATGTTAGTAACTCCTTACAATTTAATGTGTTATGGTGGTTATTCTTCTAGTGGATATAGAGAAGTAGATCAAATCGATGTATTGAAAAGATTTACTGAAGAAATCGAAGTAAGTGGAAATTCAACAATGAATAGTAAATCACATCCTGTATCTCGTTATATGACTTCAATGGTTCTTACTAAATCTAGATATAATGAAGATCAATATATAATGTATGGTGGATATGATGGTATTCGAATATATGGTGATTTATGGAGTTTGACATTGAGTGAATGGGGAAATAAAAGAGCTGAATTAGCAAAAAGCTATTTGGATGATCATTGTCGATTATTGGATAGTTCATTAGAAGTAGTAGAACATTGGGTTAATAGTTGTGGTGCAGAAAAGCCAAGTGAGGTTTGCAATCCTTATGAACTTCTTGATTATGCTTTTTGTAAGAATACTTATCAAACAATTGGATTTTTGTAATTAATATAATTTATCTAAAGGTTATTATTATTTTTATTATTATTTCTTTATGTTTTTATTTTTTATGTAAAAAGAACATATGTAGGCTTGACTCTCTGTTTGAGATCTTTTATTTTTGAATTGATATTGTGATTGTTATAAGTGAAAATGATTAATATAAAATGTGAAAATGTATTAGATAGTGACTATGAAGTATAAATAGATAATAATTTAATGAAAATAGGTAGTAGAAGAAAAAGAGAGTGTGAAGATAATAAAGAACAAAATGAGTGGTATTTATGAATGTTTGAAGGTGATCAACACTTCCAAATTGAATGAAGATGTAGTGAAGAGAGTTTTTAGTAAGATTGAGAGAGTGAATAATGAAAAGCAGTGAAAATCTGATGAAATACCATAAATTGAATGTTGATTGAAGATAAATTCTATCGATTAATGCCTTATATAAGAATAAACTTAGGAGAGATAAATCCTTTGAAATATTGTCGAAGAAATTGGTACATATGCTGTATTATGTGGAATATGTAATGGATTAAAGAGTTTACATATGTTGAATATATCACATGGTGATTTAAAACCATCTAATATCTTTTTAGATAAAGAGAATGAAGTGATATTGAGTGATTATTTAAACAATGAATTATTCAAAGGAAATGAAGGTGAAAAAGATATATGGAAATGAATGATAATATATGTTTATCAGTTATGACGAAATAATTGGAGATGAAGTGAGTAAAGAAAGTGATATTTGGAGTTTTGGATGTATATTTTATTATGTGATAAGTGGTAAATTAATATTCAAAGACAAAACTCCATTCAAAACAATGAAGAATATAATAGAATGTAAATATGAGAAGTTTGAATGTGAATTTGAAAAAGAATTGAATGGTTTATTAAATAAGATGATGTTGAAAGAAAAGAATAATCGAATATCAATTGATGAAATATTGAATGAATTAAAGATAATACATGAAGTAAAATATTTACCTGAAGTAGTTGAAATGGAAGAAGAAGAAGAAGAAGAAGAAATAGAAGGATTAGATGTAAAAATTAGTATAAATATGATATTAATATGAATAAAATAGAAGAAAGAATAGATAATGCTTTAAATGAGATGATAAATGAAAATCAACAACAGTGGATTTTAAACGGTGAATGTATTATTGTTATTATTTATTTAAATAGATTTTGATATAGAAATAAGAGAAGTCGGTGCATTATATTTGAGTAGAAAATTGAAATTATATCCATTCATTACAGTTATTGACTTAAATAGTATTTATATTATTGTTATTTATAATGATAGGTAATAAAATGGGTGATGAATGGTTTTAATCATATTTGTAAATCATTCAAACATCTTCCTGAATTGAAAGAATTGGATGTTGGTTATAATGATATTACTTCAATTGGAATGAAATATTTTGTAGAAAATATTCAATTCATTCTCAAATTAGAAGAATTAGATTTAGAAGGTATTTTTGTTTTGTTTTTTATAATAATATAGATAATCAAATAGGAAAAGAAGGAATGGAAATATTAAGTGAGAATTTACATTTACTTCCAAACATAAAATGGTTGAGTTTTTATGGTATTATTACTTTAATATTACAATGAATAGATTGTCATATTGGTGATGATGGTTTTAAAATCTTCTTTTCTCATTTGAAAGATATTCCAAATTTAGAATATTTGAATTTGGTTGTATTTTATTTTATTCTATTCTATATTTTAATAGTAAATGTTTTAACAGATGAAAGTGTAAAAGTATTTTGTGATAATATTCAATATATCACAAAATTAGAAGAATTAGATTTAGAAGGTATTTTTGTTTTGTTTTTTATAATAATATAGATAATCAAATAGGAAAAGAAGGAATGGAAATATTAAGTGAGAATTTACATTTACTTCCAAGCATGAAATGGTTGAGTTTTTATGGTATTATTACTTTAATATTACAATGAATAGATTGTCATATTGGTGATGATGGTTTTAAAATCTTCTTTTCTCATTTGAAAGATATTCCCAATTTAGAATATTTGAATGTTGATTGTATATTATTGTATTCTATTCTATATTTAATAGATAAATGTTTAACAGATGAAAGTGTAAAAGTATTATGTGATAATATTCAATATATCACAAAATTAGAGAAATTGAATATTATGGTATAACAACATCACAAATAAAGAAGAAATCAAAAGAATGAATCAAAGAAAATCATCCAAACAAAGAATTGTAATGTTGAGATTTAAATAATCGTTTATTATTATTATTATTATTCATATTCATTTTAACATTCTTTTACACATTATACTATTCATTTCGTAAATCATTCTCATCTTTTACTATAGAATTCATTCAAACCCTTTCATTCTCATTTCATTTAGATTTTATAAATATTTGACTTTCTAATCAATTAAAATACAAAAAACAAACAAATAAAATCATATAGAATTTATATTATTCTACATCTTCATTTCGAATTAATGTGAAATGAATTACTGCTTCTTCTTTTTCACTTCGGTTTGACAAAGAATAACGAACATTTTTAGGAACATACAATGTATTACCTTCTCTCAATAAATATTTCTTATCTTCGATACTTATTATCAACGAATTCTCTTGACACGATACTACATACATCACTATTACACTCATTTTGGATTTTTCTTCCTTTTTATCATGTTTTGGATCAATTCGAAATACTCCACAAGTAAAACATTTCTTCAATGTTAAACCACTATTCACTCTTACGCCTTCACTAACACTCATTATATTATCACTATCACCAATAAATCGAAATCTACCACTTTTGATTTTATTTTTGTTTTTATCTATTCCTATTGTTACTTCACAATGTTCAGGATCATCTTCTTCTACATCACTTGGATATTCTAAAGCTTCATTTTTCACCTTTTCTTTCTTCACTACTTTTCTTTCTGTTTTTCTCTTTCTATTTATATAATAATATTAATAATATATTAATTTATATATATATATATATATACTTTCTTTCAGGTTCTTTTACTCCATAATCTACTACTTTCACTTTGGATTTCGAAATGAATAAATGTTCTCCTTTCCAATATTGTAATGGCTTAAATCTCTTTCGAGGAGTTTTTGTCTTTGCTATATTATCTTTACTAGTATCTCTTATTGACACATCTGTTCCACTTACTATCAATTCATCATCTTCTTCATCATCATCTTCATCTATTTGAGATTATATTATGAGATTCATTTCTATAATCATTATCTTCATCATCATCATCAATTATTGTACTTGTACTATCATCTAATATAAATGAACTGTAATTCAGATAAGATCTATTCGTTTTATTATTATTATTCTTATTATTCTTTTTAGATGAATCTTTTGATGGAGTTATTATAGTTTTTGCTTTGGAAGAGGATGTTGGTGTTTTATTATTATTTTTGGATTTTAATATTTTCTTTTTACCATTTGAATTTCTAGATGTAAATGAAAGATTATCTAAACCATTATTATTATTATCACTTTCATTACTTATATCATTATCATTCGCTACACTATCAAAATTACTTGATAAATTCGTCTTTATACTCTTTCTTTTTTTCAAATTACTACTTTTTCGTTTTTCTTCAATTATTGATGGTGGAGATGGTAAACTATTATTACCTATATCATTATCATCATCATATTCTATTGCTCCTTGATGGAGTCGATTTTCTTCTTCTTCTATCACTACTATTCAATATTGAACTATTTCTTGAATTGGAATTGGAATTGGAATTTGGTCGTTTATCTTTATTTTCACTTTTTCTTGGAGTTGGAGTATTTGATTTGGGTATTGGAGAGACATCTGGAGTTGGTATATCAGCAGGTTCATCGTCTTGTATTTCTTTTAATCCTTCTGCTTTCTTCTTCAGAAAATGAATTATTTTCTTCAATTATTGGATTAAATGAAGGAGATTTCGTTGTTTTCGGAGTATTTTCAACACTTACACTTTTTCTTGACGATTGGCGTTTTGAATGTTCAGATACTATCATAGAATTACTTTCATCGGATATTGAATTATTTCTTTTACGAATATGATCAAAGATTTCGGTATTTCGTGGCTCTGGTAATTCCAGGATCTATACTGCTTCTTGTAGATTGATTATTCATGATAATTTCATCAACTATTCAAACATTATTCTATTTTTGCAATATACTTTTGTTTAAGTCAGCAACAAATACAGCAGGCTTATATTCATATCTATCTGATGATAGTATAGTTGTAGGTTTTCTATTGGATGCCTATTGAATATAAACACAAAAAATACTTCAATATTCAGCATAGACGATAGTTTTTTTCTTCTTGGCTCATCATATGTCTATTAAAAATAATATAAATGGCTTCAATACTGTTTTTAATGATTCCATTATTCTTTAAATTCAAATTTAAAAAACAAAAGATCAAATCATAATCAAATAGTTATCAAAACGACTTAATATTTAGAAACAAAAATATTTGCTTAACCTTGATAGTTAATTAGACTTATGACATAATATACACCATCACATATATCAATACTAGTATTTTAATATGTTACTTATTTAATTTTTGTTTTAGAAAAAAGAAAAAAAAGAGAAAAGAAGAGTAGGAATGAGGAGTAACATATTCTCTTTGCCTAATGCGTATAGGCATTGTTTATGTCTCTTTACGATATATATAACATTTATTTATAGAATTCAAATCAGAATCAAACATTTCAGTTTTTATTTTCTTGATTTTATCCTAAGTGATTGATATAAATCATCTATATAAGTTATGATGGTGGTTTGAGTAATTTGGAGTTTAAACTTCATTTGTTATCCACAACAAACATAGAATAATATTAATATCAATAATAACTATAATAGTATTTATTCTTCTTGACACAATTTAATAAACACTTCTTCCAAAGAAGATTGATTCATACTCCATTCTCTTATTGCATCATCTTTCACTTCATGCAATTTTTCAAATACACTAGTTATATCATTATTCTCACAATTCAATTGATAAGTTCTTGTTTTACCTGAAGTTCTAACAACTGTTGCTGTTGGACATACATTCTTCATGATAATATTATCAACTTTATCCCATTCTTCATTAGGAGATAATACTTTCAGTTTATATCCACTTCCATATTTGTTTTTCAAATGTTGATGAGTTCCAATACATTGTAAACTTCCATTTACCATTATTCCTATTTCACTGCATAATGCATCAGCTTCTTCCATTGAATGAGTTGTTAATACAATTGATAATCCACTCTCTTTTACATCTTTTATAACATCCCATATAAATCGACGATTCTCTGGATCTAATCCTGTTGTTGGTTCATCTAACAATATCAATTTCGGATTTCCTAATAGTGATATTGCTAAAGACAATCTTCTTTTATTTCCACCACTTAAAGCACCAGGACATAAATAAAAAACATCACCATCAAGATTTAATGATTCAGCTGCACTTGTTATTACAGATTTTATCATTTTCAATGATACTCCTTTTAATAAACTGTAAAACTCTAAATGTTCTTTTATTGTTAAATCATTCCATAATACATCAAATTGAGTACAAACACCAACTAATTCTCTTACATCACTAATTCCATTTACTAAATGATTATCTATCATTATTTCACCTGAAGTTCTTTGCTGTAAACCACTATAAAGATATAAAAACAACAAATATACCATAATATTTCTAATGATGTTGTTTTACCAGCTCCATTTGGTCCTAACAAGCCAAATATTTCATTTTCTTTTACTTTTAAACATAAATCTTTAACTGCAGTTTTTGTACTTCCTCTTGATTTAAATATTTTCTTTAAATTCTTTATATAGATCAAATCATCCTTTTCTACTCCTTTCATCACAGAATCATTCAATTGTTTTATATCTTCATCCATATCATCATCTATATCTACTGTTGTAATTCCTTCTTTATCAACTAATTCAGAATATACTTTTTCTTTAGAACAGGTAGGTAACTGTGGAAAATGTATATTATTGATATGAAAATATACTGTAGAATAATCATGAATCATTATAATCATCAATCCAATTATCAAAAGAATAGTGGAAATAATAAACATCCAATAGAAACATTGGTTAATCTGAAAATCACCATTAATTACATCACTTCCATACTAAAATGAAATATAAAAATAGAATTATACTGCAAGAAATCCAGTAACAATATGAGCAAAAGCAAATGGTGGTAATAACTGTAAAATAAGTGGATATTCTGTTTCACTAAAAAGAATATATATACTACAAATATATATACAATTCCATCACATTTGTAACAACAGCTGGAGCAATAAATATAATCAAAGCAAATGATCTTTGAAACTGCTTTACTTCTTATTATTGAGGCAATGAAGAAAATAATACAAACTTGACAGTAAGACCATAAGAAATATGTCAAAAACATCCACAAATAATTCGCTGAATCATAAGCAATTGAACCAACAATTTTACTATGTTTATATATATATATATAATTATTATACTTCAATATTAACAACAATATGCAACTTATAAATGGATAAATGAAACAATATATGGCATTACCAATAACATATGTTGAAAAATTCAAACCATGTAACTTCATTTGAGGCAATAATCTTCCATTCAATTCTTCAACTATAATTGATAAGCCTGGAGACATTAACATTAACATTGTTAAAATGGAGAAAACTGATTGTAATTTACCTCCTTCAGGATCATATAAAGGAATATGCTCAAAATCTGGAAATGTGTAATATGAAACATCAATAAAACTATCATTTTCTTTATTTAACAGCTATAGAGATTATATTAACAACAAAAAATACTTTATATTGAGAAGCTAAGCCATTATCCATCATATTTGCATATATGAATGAATCACATATTGAATATAATTTCAATGAATCAGAAGAGTAAGCATAATAACATTTTGAATCATAATCATTGGATGAAATCTGTGTTGGATTCTTACGACTATTTAGATTATATTATAAACACTTATATATATACTAAATTGAATAATCAAAATCGATTCTATTGGATGATTGTTGTATTCTGTCAAATTTTAATCCTCCAACTGGATAATTTTCATCCACAATTGAACAAAAATCATTAATTGAATCACAATTGACTTTATTATTTATTGTATTAATACCAACTATATTATCTCCTAAAATATCATTGGAATATTTAAAATCAACTTTGAATTTTGTATCAGTATATTCTCCATCTAAATTATCATCAACAATACCACTGAAATTCCATGAATCAATACTATCTTTTACAGCAGATGTATCTATTAATATCCTAACTGCATTATTGTCATGACAATTAGTAGATGAATATGCACTAAATACAAAAAATATATTAATAAATATACGCTAAAGTACTCTTTATATTGACCCATTTAAATTCATTACGATCATTGTAATGACTATCACATTCGCTATACATATTATCAAACTCTCTTATAAAGTCATCAACATTACAATAATTATTGTGACCCTAATGAATATATACATATGATATGAAAATATATACTCTTCCTTTGCATAATGGTGCATCATTGACTTTTGCTCCAACTAAAGCAGATACTAATACAAGAATAACAAAAAAAATAAAGGCACAACAATTACTTTTCTTTGATTTAAGTTGAATATGAATATTCTTATATAGAATTGCAGCTACTTGAGATGTACAAGTGATATGTGATTGTTTAACCACTGAATTAGCTATATTCATTGCTTTATGAGAAGTTGATTTTTGGTTTGTTAAATCTTCTTCATTCTTTTTATTGTTTATATCTTGATCTGGAACTCCATTACCATCACCACCTACTTCAATACTTCTACCTTCAGCGCAATATTGACATACTAAATCAGCTACACCAACACCAATACCATTAGATGTAAATAATGTGACAAAATCAGGTTTATGTCTATTGCATAATGGACAAACCATTTCTTTATTCTCTTTATTTCCTTCTTCATTAATTGACTTATCTTTTGAAATTAATTTCATAAATACATCTTCCAATGTTGTACTACTAATACCCCATTCTTTGATGCCTTTATATGTTTCATTTAAGTCTTTGAGAAAATCTGATAAATGTAACAACAAATTAGTTGGAATTGATATTTCTAAAGTTCCCATTTTATCATATACTACACTTGCACCAACAAAATGTCTTTTCACTATTACATTCAACTCTTTCACATATTCTTTACTGCAAGTAATTCTAATCAAATAACCACTACCAAAATGATTCTTCAAATATAACGGAGTTCCACTTGCTCTAACTCTTCCATCACTCAATACACAGATTTTATCTCCCAAAACATCAGCTTCTTCCATTGAGTGAGTAGTCAATAATATAATCTTATTATTCTTTGTTCTTTCAATTAAATCCCATATCATTCTTCTACTTACTGGATCCATTCCAGTTGTTGGTTCATCTAAGAATATTATTGATGGATCACCAACTAATGCTAAACCTAATGACAACCTTCTTTTCATTCCACCACTAAATGTTGTTGCATAATGATTTCTTTCATTTGATAAATTTATTTCATCTAATAATTTCGATGTTCTATAATCATGTCTGCTTCGAGGAATTCTATGGAATATACACATCAATCTGATATGTTCTTCAGCTGTTAATACATCCCATAATCGATCAAATTGTGGACAAATTCCAATTATACTTTGAATCAGACCAACTTCAGTTCTAATATCACAACCATTGATAAATGCATTACCAAATGTGAGGTTCAATTGACCTGATAAGATTGAGATTAATGTTGTTTTTCCACTTCCATTTTGCCCTAATAAAGCTGTACATTTTCCATTTTCAAATACTTGACTTACTTCTTTCAAAGCTCTAACTGTTCCAAATGATTTTGACAATTTGTGAATGATTATACTTCTTTCATCATTTGATTGTTTCTGTAACTTAGCTAATGTATCACCTTCATTCACTTGTTGATTATTATTAGCATTTTTATCCCAATATGATCTTTTAAACATAAAGAATAATCCTTTTCTTGCACCTTGAGAATTATCCAATGATTGACTAATATACCAAGTAAATACTAAAAGAATCAATGAAATTAGAAATTCAAACAAAAAAATGTTTGAGCATTTCACTGCTTCTAATTCATTCACTTCTTCAAGTGAAAGATCTGACCAATGAAATTGAATTAACGACTTTGCACTACCTCCTGAATGAATAACTGTCATAAAATTATAAATGAGAGTTATATAATGATATGATGGGAATATGACAAGTACGATTTTCATTCCAAAGTTACCATTATAACTATATATATATATATATATGGTGATATATATATACAACTTGGTAAAAACCCCATAAGCTCCTGCATTAAATGAAACAGTAAAGATCAATAATCCAATTCTATAAATGTAATATATTACAATATAAATATACAAAACATAATTAATTCTTGCAGACTTATCAATAAAACTACAAAAGAATGAACCATACGAAAAGAACATCAACATTGTTAAGAAATATGTAACAAATGAAACACTAAAATCAACATATTTAAACACATCCATATTACATATAAAACCTAAAGCAATTGTAATAAGAGCAATTAATGCAGATAAAATAACAGATAATATAAAATAGGAGATCCAATAAGCGCTTTCATGCAATCCAATCATTCTCAATGTTTTTAATAATTCATTCTCTTTTTCATACAAAATGTAATTCATATAAACTGATAAATTTAATATCATTCCACAGCAAAGTACCAAACCACAAGCCATTACACAGATTGTATAGTCTTTCGAATATGCACTATTATCTTTACTACTAGATAATGATTTCATTTTCATCAATGATGGATTAATTGAAATTTCCTTTCCTGAAGAAAAAGACATTATTGCACTATCTATTGTCGCCTAAAATAGATAATAATAAACAATAATAAAATACAGTCAACTTAAGTGTGATAGAACTAACACCATTTCTTTCATATCCCTCTTCTACATGGTTAAAAGCATCTCCTATATTTGTTGTTGTATTGTAATATAAATTGTATTTGGTATTACTATCGAATTCTACAATATTTCTTAACTTTCCTGGGTTATTGAAAAGGTATTCTAAGGCTACTTTTTTATTCTCAAATATTGTATTTGAAATTCCATTCTTGTTCATATAAGAGGATGTATAATTCACAATTTCATCATTTTTGCGATCTTCATTATAAAATAGTCCAACAAATGTGCAATACTCTAAAAAATATCAGATGGAACATATATACGATTTATTTTTAAGTTCAAAGCATTGTAAATGTTACAATTGTAAAAATCAGCTCTAACTAGCTTTGCTTCAGGAGCAGAATAACTATAATGTTAATATAAACTATACCTAATAGTTGTTATCAAATAAGTAACAATTGTTGACAAAATTGGGAAGATTAGGAAGTAAATGGAACTTGTCCATTTTCTGTAGAATATCTTAAATGATTTATGCAATAAGCATAAAAATTGATTAGCCCAATTAACAATATACATGAATTGATAGGAATATTGATAAGAAAATTGAAAATAAAAATAAAAAACAAAAATATTGTTTCATGAAACGATCAAATATTGTTTTGATAATGTTAAAACAATGTTCTACAACATTTTCATTAAATAGATATAATATGATAATGACTATAATGTTTAAATAATGTCTTGTTTTTACTCTTTACATTCTATATACACGTATTGTCTTTGATAATATAATCAACATATTCTATTCGTTTCTTTCATATAAGTCATATATCACTACTCCAAATAATCCAACCAAAACATTTATCTGTACTATATCTCAATAGTGTATCCAGATTTTAAAAAAATACATAAACTTAATTCTGTTTTCTAAACAATTAAAATAGTTACATTTGTTTTAAAACTGTTTGAACATACTAAGAGTGTGTGATACTTCCATTTTTCTACACTTCTTGGTTGATTTAAGTAAAATTGAAAGTAACATAATTCAATAAATAATATAATAGAATTTATAAAGAGATTATTACTTCTTTTAATTTTTAGTATTTCTGACTGTCAATTACACAAACAGAAATTTCTAGAATTCTTTATCATCATATTCTTCAGATGATGAATAAATATAATATTAAACTTAAATATATCAATAGTTCACATTATTCTCAACAATTTATGATAATGTTTATGTAATGTAGAAATAAAATGTCATACCACTGTTGTGGACAAAATAGTGTAATATCTGTTAATTTTAAGGTGAATAGAGTATATCTCAAGCTAGTCACTAGTTTTTAATTCAAATTAGCTTATCTACCGAGATAATTGAGTAGTATTGGTATGTTTAAATATTTGGTAAGTGGTGATTATAATATTATTGTTTATTTTACACAATAATTTATGATCATCTACATTATGGTGTTTAGAATTGCGTATATCATCATAATAGTTGAAATATATAGCTCATATTCCATTACTGTTTAGAAATGAAATGAAATATCATGTGTTTTATAAAAAGTCGTTTCAAACCTTTATTTTTTTTTATTAGTTGTTTTATAACAGTTAACAAAAATCAAATATGAAAAGATCCTTTGTATCAACAGTTGTGTGTATGATTATTATTATTATTATTTAATAGTACTATGCATGGCAAGTTGTTCTTGTGCTTTGACATTCGATTATGAAGATATGCATCCTTTTTATGTGGTAAGAAGTGTAATTACCGAAAATAAACCAAACCCTCCAAAAGAAGGATCATACACTGTTTCACCAGACTTACCAGATGGTTTATCACTTGATTCAAAGACAGGATATATTTCCGGAATTCCAACAGTTCAATCTTGGACAAGTCATACAATTGTTTATAATGCAGGTCAAGATGATCAAGCATCATGCATATTGATGATAGTCTGTATATTTATCAATTATATATATAATTTGACTAGGTATGTCTGCTCCTGTTGTAAATTGTGGTGTATCAAAACTAACAACAGTCTCTCTTATTAATACAGTTATTACTTGTACTTCAACAGGTGATGCTTCCGATGATAGTTGGTCAATGACACCCAAAGAAATCCGAGGTGTTACTCAAGATGGTTCCTCTTTGACATTTCGAAATTTCAATCCTCAAACTAACATGAAAATTACTATTGAAGCTAGAAATGATGCTGGAACTGGAAGTTTTGACATTGATATTGTTAAAGTAGAGAATCCTGAATTAAAGGATGGTATATTTGTAACATTTTATGATTTGGAGACAACGAAATGTGATAATTATTATGATGGTATCCCTACATATGAATTTCCATTTGAAGTTCCAATGAATAATTTAGATAACTTAACCAATTATGAAAGTTGGATTCAAAAAATGCAAGTATCACCTTGGGGTATAATAACAACATTTAATGGTACAATGGATGGATTTATCAATATTGAAACAGCTGGTGATTATACCTTTTATATGCAAACTGGTAATGAAATGAATGCTAGAGTGTTTATTGATGATGTTGAAGTATTATCTGATTGGAGTGAATGTAAACCATGGAATGATGATCCAATGAAGAAAACAGTGAAATTAGAAAGTGGTTATAGAAGAGTGATAGTAGATTTTATGGGAGGTGAAGGATTAGATTTCAAATTTGTATTAGATTATTCCACTGCAGGAAGTAGTATAAGAAAAACCATTCCATTTAAATATTGTATATATATATATATTGTTTATTATCTGAATAGATTATTCGAATTTTAATCCAGTAATGTTTCTATCTGCTGATACTGCCGAAGTTAGTTGGAAATTAGATGCCTTTAGTTTAACTCCAATACATGTATCAAAAGGTAAAGCTGAAAGTTGTTGGATAAGTAATAATGTTGAATTACCAGAGGGATCTGAAGTAACAGTGAGTGGTATAACAGGTCATCCAGCAATCTATGATGGATTATACAGAAGTTAAAATCAAATGTAAAAATCAAGACAGTGAAACAAATGAAATAGCCTTGAAACTTCGTGTTACAGATACTGTAGTTAATGGAGTAAGAGCTTATTATTACAAACCTTATAATTTCGATACTAGTTTAAATACAAAATATGGTCCAGAAGTTGATGGTATTGATCCATTATATATTCAAAAACAAGATCAACCATTCATTCAAGAAATTCAAGAAAAACCTCATCCTGAAGGACTAAGTATAGAAATTCTTGATGATTATGGTGTTTATTGGGAAGGTTATCTTCATCCATTACCACAGGATTTAGGATTAAACAATTTCAAAGTTATTGCAGATGGTGGTTATTGGGTTTGTTTTAATCATAAAGAAGTATTAGCTAAGCCAGGAAGAAATACAATTGAAGATGAATGATTCTTTGATTTTAATATGACTGATGATGATTATTTGGTTCAGATTTATTTTGTTTCACATAATGGTCATGCATCTTTTCTCCTATCTAAAAAATTAAATACACAAACTGAAGAACAATACAGTGATTTTCTTCCTTTCAGATATGTTCCAGTAAATGATTATTTCCTAATGACTCAAAGTACAGCGACATATCTTAATGGTCAAACAGTAGAGAATCAAGCAATTCCAGTTGAAAGTTTTGGATGTAAAGGAATAAGTGTTGATCCACCATTACCCAATGGTTTAGTTGCACATTGTTTACCAAGTTCATATATGCCTGTAGTTATTAGCTCATAAAATCAAAGTTACAAGTACACTTGATAAATCTATTTCAACTACTATCTATATATCTGTGAAAAGTATAATTCATTTATTTTTATTATCTTAAATAGCTGTTCAATCACCAGCAGATTTTTATGTAATAGATCTTCAAACTGGAAAAGAATATACTGATTCAATATTCTTAGTTGTAGGTGAATTCTATGATCTTCAATTCCATGTGAAATCTGGTTATGCAATTGAATTTAGAGCTGAGAATATTCCAGTTGGTTTTACATATGATTGGAAATCATCAACTCTTTCAGGAAGTCCAAGAGAAAAATTAAATACAAAAGTGACGAGTAACTGCAGTTGTTCTTCCTTCTGATGGTGATAATAAACAATTTGAATTTGGAATAAAAGCTGAAGGTGGATGTGAAAGTGGGAAAAGACATTCCTTCCATTTCAGTAATGATTTTGTTGATAATGGTCAATATTTAATGTTAAGAGTAACAGCTTCAAATGGTACAATAGTTTTAAATAAATATGAAAAGAACACAGTTAGTTTACCTCGAACTTACAGTATGTGTCTTCCAGTAGATACTTATACAATATATATAAGTGGAATGTTTGATTATGTATTTACTGTTTACAATGATGGTGTAAGAATCTATCGATATACTGGTGATTTTCCTGTTACTGATTCTCATACAGTTGTACTTAACACAGGTATATATTATTTAATTATATGTAATTGAATAGATCCTGTTGAACCTAATTTTAAATATATTACCAATAATGCAACCTATTATCAAGGTAATCAAATCCTATTAATTCCAACAATAGAAACATTTGTTGATTATTTCACTATTACTCCTTCAGCATTACCAAGAGGTATTAGATTCAACAATATAACAGGAAGAATATATGGAACAGCTCGTTTTATTACTAATGCAACAACATATACAATCACAGCTATAAATGATAAAGGTCGAAAGAGTGTAGAAATGATAATACATATAATTCCTGATACTCAAGAAGATGATTGTGAAAATGCAGGAAAATTCTTGATTGGATTAACCTTAGCTGTAGGAAAAGAATATGATAGACCAGCTTATCAATTAATCAATTCAAAAGATGAAGTTGTATTTGAAAGAGTAGATAATACATTTACTGAAAACTCAATAAACAGTATAAAGATGTGTATAACAAAAGGATGGTATACATTGAGATTGATTGATATAAGTGGAGGTGGTTGGGGAAATTCCAATATGACAATCTATGCAGGTAATTCCATAATTGGTAGATATACTGTGTCTTATACTGATAATGGTGAAGTAAATATAACAACTGATTGTATATATTAATTGTTTTATAATTTCTATAGTTACATATTTGATGGATACTCGAACACAATGGCAATATAATCGACAATATGTTCCAAATTGGGAATTTAAGAACTTCACTTTAACATGGCCAACATCACCAATAACAACATTGGCTCAACCTCCACTTACTATGCCAACATATTATTTGAGATATCCATTTATCATTCCCAAATTATGACAAATATTCAGGTTATTTCCTTCGAATTAAACATAGATCTGGTGTAATTGTCAGAGTAAATGGAAGAGTAATATTCAGAGATAATTTACCAGTTGGTGATGTCAATGAAAATACTCCAGGAGATACTGCTTATGAAAGAGCGAGAGAAGAGAATTTCATATTACCAATCGATGATTTAAATGAAACAGCAATAATAACTTATGAAATTCATAAAAGTCCAACGGATGATAATTTCCCAAATGAAGATAGATTTTTTATATTCCCATTAGATGGAGATAATGATGAAGATTGTATTTTAGTTACACTTTATGGTGGAAGTGTAAGTGATTCATCTAGTAAAAGTTTTGGTAAATATGAATCATCTTTTGCTCATGCAGCATTTGATTTATCAGTTGAATCATCATGGGATGATTATTATGGAGCAGTAGATGGTTATTCCTATGCTGATTATACATTTGGTAGTAATAATCATTTCGCCTTTAATCAATTCACAATGAGAGCTGGTACTAGTGCAACAAACACATTATCCAATGAAAGTGTCATTAACAGGTACAACAGATACATCGACAGTGTCGATTGGTTCATTAGATCCAGTAAATTATTTCATAACAAAGAAATATACACCAGGAAGAGCAACCTTCAACGTAGATCCTTATACATTATATAAAAGTGTAAGAATTGATATACCCAAATCAAACCAATATGATTATGTTAATAAAGGAATGGAAGTGAGAGAAATTGGATATCATTTATGTCGTACAAAGAAGTGTGCAAGAAATTCCATTGAAAATCTTCCAGAAGGAATATCCAATACATTTTTTAAAACAAATTGTTCAAAGCCTGATTCTGCTGGTGAAAGATATTTTTATTGTTCAAACTTTGCTTTATGGATTGAAGCAAATTCTACTTGTGGAGATCCACCAAAATTCATTAATTCAGTAACAACAGCATATTTAGATGCTGGAGTTGCTTATGTAGATGAATCAATATATGAAGTAACAGGAAATCCAACATTTTATAGTTATTCATGTTCTGATTGTGAATCAGGTAAGTTTATTCCTGGATTGTTCTACAATCCGTTAACTGGTTTAATATCAGGAACTGCTTATAAAGGAGCTACTTATTCAATTAAGTTTACTGCTAGAAATAGCTATGGATCTGGTGAAATAACAATGACAGTAGTTGTTCGATCTTCTAATGATATTATCATATATGAATATAAACCAACAGTATCATTTAATCTTTATGCAGAATTAAATGAACAAATATTTTGGGTAGAAAGTAGTTCACCTGTGAGTTATACTGTTGATTTACTTCCGCTTGGTTTAACAATAGATTCTTCAACTGGTTTTATTAAAGGAAAATCAACAAGACCAGGAAAGACGATAAGTCTATTCACTATTTCCAACACAGCTGGAAAATCAACAACAAGAACTGTTGAAATTACTATTGCATTACCTAATGAACCAATAATGGTTGAATCTGTAGATAAATTAGATTTAGTCTATATGATGGATTATGATAATCAATATCCAATATTATGTTATTCAAATCCCTTAACTTATAGCATTGATAAGAATTTACCAGCCAGTTTAACTTACAATGCAACAACAGGTGCAATGAAAGGAAAAGTAACCGCTTCAGCTCAATCAGCAGTTAGCTACAAATTCTCTTGTACAGGTAAAAGTCAAACAGTTTCAAAAGATATTTTAGTATCAGTAATTCAAGGTGATGATATTCCAGTTGTAATTAGTCAAAATGAATCTGTAATCTTAACAACAGGGCAAGAATTATTTAATGAGAGATTCTTTACAGTGAGTGGATCAAATTTAGTTTATTCAATTACTCCCACATTACCAAGTGGAATAACAATGGATTCTAAAACAGGAACATTTAGTGGTTATGGCAAAGTAGATACTCAAAATACAACTTATACAATCAATGTATCTAATGGTAAAAACTCAATTCAGATTAAAATGTTAATAGTAGTAGTAAAAAGTGAAAAACCAGTAATTCCTGATTCAACAGTAAAGAAAGATATAGAAGTAGCAACAGGAACAATGGTGTCAATACAATTATTTGATGCAGTTGGAGATGGTTTATCAGTATCAATAAATCCGCTATTACCTGATGGTTTTATAATATCTGCTTCTGGATATTTACAAGGACTTTCAGTGGTTGATGTTGCAAAACAAGATTATGTAATAACAGTAACAGATTCAAATGGAAAATCAGCAAGTGTAACAATCAAATTAGAGTTTAAAGCAAAGAAATGTCCAGCTAATGATGGTTTTCCTGAAACTCTAGTAGGTGATCAAGCAGTAATAAAATGTGGAGGAGGTCGATCTGGTTTTATAATGAGAAGATGTATTTATGTAGATGGGAATGCAATCTGGGAAAGTCCAATTGATGAATGTTCAGGAAGTACAACAGGTGCTTTAGTTGGAATAATAATTGGTTGTATAATATTGGGAGGAGTTGTATTCTTAGGAGGTTATTGTATTTACGTCAGAGTAGGTGGAAGAACAAAACATGTTCGAAAAACAGCTGAACAAATGGTTGATGCTTCAAAAGATGCTGGTGTAAGAATTTAAACATTCTGTAAATTACTTCTAAATAATAATTTCATGTTATATGGATATTTTGATTTTTACTCTAAGTGTATAAAAAAAGAGAAAAATGAAGAAAAAAAGTGAAAAAAAGTTTGAGTGGAGTAAGAAGCGTAACCAACTCCTCTCTTACTTTTTTTTACTTTCGTTTGCTTAGACAACTTGCATATGAGTGATTTTTGTAGTTTCATTATAGATAAATCATTTTTACTGTTACATTTTAAGATTTTCATCGAAAGAAGATGATATTTAGTAAATATATAAGTGATAATGGGTATATTCTTTGTGTATAGATGTTATAGGATGATATTTGATGCAGTTGACATTGGTTTAGGTGATTTAGTGTTAGAATTAGGTAATGGAGATAAAGTGAATGTCGTAAAATCAATGATGTGTTACAGTAATGAGACATTCAGAAAATTGATATGTGACACTCAGTGTGAAAATCCACTCAAAATCGCCAATGCAGTATCTAAAGACAGTTTATGTATGTTAATTAAGTATTATGGAGGAGGTAGAATAGATATAAATGATGAAAATGTTAGTGATTTATTAATTTAATGTTTATTCTATAATGAGAAAGAGTTATTATGTAAACTATGTAAATATTGTATTAATCATCTAAATTTGAAGACTGTGGAATGTATATTAAACAATTTGGAGTTGTTCAAAACTGAAATAACCAAAGAATTGATGATGAAAAGTAAAGAGTTTATAAAGCACAATTGTATTTATTTATTATCAAAAGAAGAGATAATGACAATATCTATCGATGGAATAAAAGAAATCCTCTTAACAAATGATCTAGTATTGAACAATGAAAATCAAATATTATATGGATTAATAGAATATTATAAACAAAAACAATATGAAATAGAGAGTATAATATAATAAAATATAATTTAATAGATAATAAAGAAAAAAAAGACCAGTTTGAAGAATTATTTAAATATGTGAATTGGGAAAATGCAATAATCAAACCAAAATTATTTAAAGAATTTAAATTTTTAAGCCAAATAATGGAGATAGTTTCAGAATTACCAGATAATCCAATCAATCGTGAATATTATCCAATTCCAGAAATATCTAATCCGAAATTATCAAAATATTTATATAAATACTGTTTTAATCCAAATCCATTACTGAATGATGAAAGTATTTACAATGAAATAGATGGAAAAGATATAACTGAAGAAGATGTGAATAGAACATTAAATTCATCAAATTTGAGATTAGTGAAAATTATAATTATAACGCTAAACAAATGCAAGAATCAAATCAAAAGTATATATATATGAATTGTTTTAATACTTTAAATAGTTGACGGAAGAATAGCAGCAGATGTTCTAACTCAAATAGTAAGTGAATACAACAAGTTTGAAACAAGCAGAAATAGAAAATAATCTTACATTAAAATCACTTCTATATTTCCTAAATGATGAAATAATTACTGGGATAAACAACATGTATGGACATAAAATATTGTTTGATATTGTCAATATTAATCCATTGTCACCTAATACTATCAGTTTAATATCATCAAATATGAAGAGATTAAAGATATTAGAAGATGAAAAAGTAAAAGAAGAAATGAGAGAAATAATAAAAGATGAAATAGTTCAAAAAATACTACTAAATCCTTTAACATATTTTAAATATTCTTCCGATAGAATTTATTTCGATTTTAATGGAAGATAAATCAATAAAATGTGAACATGATGGAGATGATTGTGAATTTTCAATTTATCCAAATGTTACTGATGGTTTAATATTAAACAAGAAAACTGGAGAAATTATTGTAACTCCTTATCTTAAATCATCAATATTTGAATATGAAATAAAATGTAAACAATTCTACATTGAAAAGACTTTCAAAATGTTAATAATTAATTATGTTTTTATAGATGATTATTGTACTGTTGGAATGACAATTGATAATAATGGTAAAACAATAAAAGGTGATAATAATAATTATGGTCATTGTTATTTGAATGTAAAACTGGAAAAAAGGTGTTTATAGTATTAAATACAAAACAATATTTAATGGATGTAATAGACCAGGATTTGGTGTTTCAACAGTTAATAACTATAATGGGGAAAAGATTTATGAAGATGAAAATTCTTTATCCATTTATACAGCTGTAATATCAGATAATATTAATTCAACAACTACAACAACAGCAACTGGTGGTTTTTTAAGTTCAACTTCTAAAGCAAGAATGAAGGTTGCTCGATTTGTTCAGGAAACTAGTAAATTATTTGGTTCAAATCAAGTAACAAATCCAAATTATACTTATAATAATGGAGATATTTATGAATTGATATATGATATGGATAAAAGAAAAATCTTCAATAAAGCAAAATGATGGAGAAGAAGTTATAATATTTGAAAATATTCCATCTCCATTATATCCTTTTGTCTTTGTTGATAATGCAAGAGATATATTCTCAAACTATCAGTACAGTATAGAAATAATCAATTAATCAAATATATAAATAACTATTATTATTTTATATAAAACTATTTTGATATGTAAAAGTTTTGTAAATTCAACATTGTTTATTAAGAAATTATCAATGATTAACCTAAAATAAAGATAAACTACATTCAAAAGTATATCCCATATCACAATAACCAAGCAAACATTATATTTAGCTCATTTCTCACTCTAGATTTTAAAATACAAGCAGTTACATTTTTTAAATAAAGCTTGAAAAGTTTGAATTTTTGAAAATCCGTTATATACAATTTCTTGATGTCTTATCGAGAATTGAGACGTAATAATTTTTTGAATAATTTATTATAGGTTTTACTGAAATTATGCGATCTTTGGGTTATCCTCATAAGATCTCAGTATTAAAATTCAAATTTTATTGATAGGTTGACAGTTTTAGAACCCCTAACTTTGAGCTTGTAGCTGATTGTTTATACTGGTTAACTACTAGGTATATTGTATGGTTGTATTGTTATTTAGATATGATCCACATATAAATATATCTGATGAGTATAGTACTGAAGAAGATAGAATAAATTTACTAACTACAATAGCAGAAGTATTTTTTGAAATTCTATTTTCTAGAAAATGGCTAGTTTGGCTAGAATCCGACTAAATACAAAAAAACTTTATGCGGCAGAGGGTCATGCAGTACGTGAATTACTTAAAATAGCAAATATACTATATAAGTATCAATAATCAAAATTTACTCTATTGTAGTGCACATATTAATACAACAGATGATGATACAATTGAAGATGCCTATGTAGATGATGAAAAGAGAATATCAGTAGATACAGCTAAAGATTTATCCAATGGAATTAGAGAAAGTGGTGTAAAACTATATGATTTATTAGGCGAAGAAAGCCAATTATCAGCAAGTAGAGCAAAAACAATATCTTTCTTAGATACATCAGGCATTGGAGGTGATTTAGCAGCTAAGTATAAAGAATTGATTTTTTTTAATAAAAATAGAAAATTAAATGGTTTAATAACATCAGCAGAAGCTAATGAAAAACAATTAGATGCACAAATAGACGAATTAAAGAGAGATAAGAGTACTTTTGAGAAGAAATTAGAGAAAAAGAACGAAGATTATGAAAGATTAGAGAAAAAGATCCATGAAACTCGTAATTTCAGACCTGCTTATATGGATGAGTATGAAAGATTAGAAGATGAAATGAGACAGATTTATGCAGAATATTTAAGCAGATACCGTAATTTAGATTATCTAGAAAAACAATTAGACAAATATAATAGACAAGAAGAAGAAAGTGCTAAAGCAGCTCAGAAAGAATTAAAGAAATTACAAGACAAAATGAAGAGGGATATAATAAAGGCAACAAAAGAGAATTTAGATGATGTTGATGAAGATGATAGTGAATCAGGCTCAGATTCAAGTGAAAGTGAATCTGGATCTGATGAAGATGAGAGTGATGGAGAAGTTGCTGGTGGAGGTCGTGGTGGTTATAACAGAATGGGAGGTAATGGAGCAAGAGGTGGTGCTGCAGGTGGTGGTGGTGGTGATAGAGGTAGACCAGCTGGTCAGAATGGTGGTGGTAGATATAATATAAGAGGTAATATGGCTGGTGGAGGTGATTCTAGTCCATCTGATAGTGATTCTGATGATGATGACGATGATGATGATGATAGTGATGTACCATCTAGTGATGAAGATAATTAAATTTTTATATATATTTTTGGAATATTCTGTTGATTTTGGTTAAATAAAGAATTAATATGTTAATAAGAGTTTAAAAGTAGTTATGTTAATTTATTTTGGCAAGAAGGGCATTTATCATCCATTACAAATTGATCATAGCAGTTTTCGTGAATATAATGAAGGCAATTCTTGAATTGGTATACATTCACAGTTAAATTCTGTCCACAACATATACACTTACCACCTAATGGTGGTCTATTAATAGCAGTAGCTACATCGTTCAAATCAGGTACATCACCAACAACATCAGGTAATGCTCTATTATATGCATCACTATGTAAAGTCATTGAAGCTTCTTCTTGTGTAACTGTTGGTAATCTTGAAGGAACAATATTACCGTGATGTCCGATAGAAGATGGTCTAATACTCCCACTGACTATATTAGACACTGCTCTATTCTCTATATCACTCAATGTACCTCTTTCATATGCCCAAGGAAGTGGAATAATTGGAGATCGATGGAATTTGGCTATTAAACATATATATATATCAAAAATATACCATAAGCAAAAACTGTTCTAACATAACCAGTACCTACATTTGTTTGTGATAATGAGTTTGCATCAATCACATATCTTCTACCATATGCCATCTGATTGATTTTCTTGTTGAATTCTTTGGCTATTGTTAAATTAACACATTGTTCTGGTGGATATAATCTCACTTGTCTACCATATTCATCTCCATCATCATCAAATCCAAATACTATTAATCATAATCATATAAAAATATATACATTCGCCTTCATATTTTATCATTCTTACTACTGTTGCACTATAGTCAGAAGTACGATAACATGCTAATGTATTCCAAATTGTGCAAGATTCACCATCTCTGTTGATTTTTACACTGTTACCATAATTTGGTATTGATTGTATAGCTCTCTGAATTTCTATTGTGTAAACCATCCAACTACCATCATAATATTCATATTGGTCTATAAATAAATAAATTTGAATAAATATACCACTACTGTTCTTTCTGATTGGTTTCATATTACCGCTTGTGTTGTTTATCTCAATATAACCTTGATAGACCACAAAACTATACGTCAGTGTAAAAATGAAAAGCAATACCTGTCTCTATTACCTTTATTATTAGCACTGACTGTTACAGTTAATATAGACTTTGTCATAGCTGCATCTATAGCTTTATTAGCTTCTATGAATATATAAAACAGCAAAATACCATCTCCAAAAGGATAGAACACTCCTGGTCTAATTGAATATCTCTCATAAACTATGTTATTGTATGAAGACTAAAATAATACCATTCATTATGAAGAAAAATGAATCTAAAGTAAAAAAATAAAAAATCACTCAAATCAAGCTAATTTTCATTTTACAGTGAATGTCTTACTAAATACAAACAAAATGAAAGAAAACATATTAAAAAAAGGGAAAACATTAAAACCACGGAGGATCTGGAACAGTATATTTCCATGATTCACTCTAAATAATATATAAATAAAATAAATACTTCATATTGTAATGCATGTAGATAAATTTCATTGTAATCCAATTGAGAATCACAAAATCCAGCTAAATTTTCATCCTCACCTCTATTCTGAATGATACAAAATGGACATATTCTATTCCAATCAATATTCTCTAAATCAATAGTTTCTTTCTTCACAGAATCATCAACTGTATAATCAGAAAACGGTTTAACATCTCTATTAAACTCAAGATTATACTTAGGATTATATAATGGATCATTGGTGATAGGAAATCCAAGATATTTCAAATGCAATCTAATCTGATGCGTTCTTCCTGTAACTGGAATACATTTAACAATTGAAGTGTTTTCTTCATCATTTTTCTTTATAAATGTGAATTTTGTAACTGTATTTTTACCTGTTTCGATTGTCTGATAAGTTCCTTCGTGATGACTTACAATATCTGTTGGAATTGTAACAATTACTGTATTATCTTCCCATTGAATATATTTACTCTTACTTTCATCATAAAAAGAAGAATGTTTATATTCATCTTCATTCCCTGGGAATTTATTATCAACTTTAGCAAGATAAGTCTTAATAACTTTATCATTTTCAATTAAATTACATATTTCATGAGCAACAGTTGAGTTTTTAGCTAACATTACTAAACCAGATGTTAATCTATCTAATCGATGAATAATAAATAATGGTGTTTTATTCTGTTCTTTTGCTAGGATATATAATACACTGTTATATCTAAATGCACCTGAAGGATGTATTGGAATTGATGGAGGCTTGTTTATTACAATATAATCATCATTTTCATATACAATTGTAACAGGAAAATTTAAAACAGGTGGTTCGTTTATAATAATGAATTAAAAGAATTAAACTATTTCAAATATATGTATTTATTTATTCAAAAGATATGTCTATGAGAGATATGAGTAATAAAATCACCATTCTTCAAAATGTAGTTTTCTGTTATTTGTTCTGAATTAACCATAATTAAGCCTAATTTAATAGCAGATTTATAATAATTTAGTGAGTAAGAATGGTATTCTTTTTCAAACATATCGATAATTCTCATTCCATACCATCTCTATTATAAAAATAAACATTTTTATAATAACATACACCTTTACAGAATGTCTTATATTCATATTTATAAGGTTTTACACATCTTTTACTCTCTTTTATCTCATAGTCTGTCTCATTCAGATTAAGTTCATTTCTATTTGTCGAATATTCATGTTGTTTTAGTTTTCTTCTCTTAGTTCCTACTTTAATCATGATTTTTTAATTGGACATGATCTGTTCTTTTCGGAAATGTTTGATTTGAAAAAATTGTATAACTGAAATATAAAGATTTATTTTTTTGGAATGACAGATTCAAAAATCCCTCTTGATGTAATGAGTATGATGGGGTTATAACGTATTATATTAAATAGAGCCATGCAATTTATGTGGCAAGATAATAACTGATTCTGTTTATGTGACATTTAAAGATAAGATTAGTCACAAAGAATGTTTCAAATGCTCAAAATGTGGAAAATTATTAGATGGACAAGAATTTCAGGTTGAAAGCGTAAAATTCTGTTATTTAATCTTTTTTATAGGATAAATTATACTGCATTGACGATTACAAGAAGTATTTCTGTAAACATTGTGCAGTTTGCGGAGAGGCTTTAATAGGAAAGTTCTATCCTTGTGGTGATAAATTCTATCATGATAAATGCTTTGTTTGCAAGGACTGTGGAAAGAGTGTAGTTAGTGGATATAAAGAATCTCCACCAGATGCTGATCATGATGTTGGTATCTTCTGCCCAGATCACTATTACGAACATTTTGGTGAAATCTGTACTGCATGTGGTAAAAGATGTCATGCACAAGTTGAGATATTGAGGGATTATAAGTACCATCCAGAATGCTTTTCTTGCTGTGTTTGTAAGAAACATCTTGAAAATGGTGAATTTAAAGTCCAATTTAGTGAAGATAATCAACCTCCAAAGATATATTGTACAGAACACTATGGAGAATTAGTAGCTCCAAAATGTTGTGGATGTAAAAAGCCTTTGGAAGGAAGTTATGTTACTGCAAATGGAAGTACTTATCATCACGAATGCTTCAAATGTGAAAAATGTGGTAATGTCATTGAAAAATCCTATGCTATAGTTGATGGTAAAGTTTGTTGTCCAAATTGTAAGTAGATTTGTATGAGTAAATGAATATTTGATTTTTTTTAATATTATCTGTTTTGTAATAATCAGAATAATGAATAACCTACTCTTTTGTCCATACAGTTTAATACATACGATTTGCTTTTCATTTTCACATAACTCTAAAAGAATCAATAACAGAGAATAATATCATACAATACACAATGCAATTAAAGAATAACAATTCATATTTAATAATACACGTATTGTTCTGTATTATCTGTCTTTCTTTTTTGATTTATTTTCTCTCTATATATTTATTATTGATTATTAATTCCACAAATATCCATCTAAAAGATGAATATAAAATCCATAAATGGTGTATTGTTGGTATTGAACACTTCAATTATTTAAACAATAATATACTATTCAGATATATAATATTATTCACATTTTTATACTTAATCATGATTTATTGTTGATTAACCATTTAAGAACATCCTACAGTTGTATATTTTTAAAAACTAGGTTATAAACTAATATGATTTTCATATACTTTCATAAAACCAGTAAGATAAAACTTGAAAATGGTTAAAATGAAAAGAAAAAAGGTGTTAATGATGAAAAAACATACTAAAACGAAGTATAGAAATTCCTATTTGCAAAATAGATATTATTTTTTTGAAGTTTACAGTAGAATATCTGAACGAAATGAATTGTATAAACTCTTTTTTTCTATTTTCAATCCCTTTATATGATTATAATCTATTAACTGTAGAAAATTATTATATTTAAGGTAAGACAGTATGAAATACTGTTTATATTACATTCAAAGGTAAAGTAAGTTAGAAAGAGTGTTTAAAATGCTGAAATATTAGATGAGATTGAAAAGTTCAGTTTTATTGTTAATCTTCATTTATAGAAAATGGATAATATTAATAAGTTTATTTTAGTGAAGATAATCAGTAGTAATGTTGTGGTTGTTAATAGTCTTTAAAAGGATATTTGTCATTATAAGAAGTAGATTTAGTAAAAGCAGAGTGTAGTTGAATAATTTATTTTATTATAATGTTACTTGTTTGTTATAAATGATATATTATTGTGTAATAGTATATTATAGAACATATGTCCAACCTAAAAAATCGGACAATTCTGTTTTTATTGTTGTTTTTGAGTATTAATCAAGCAGTTTAATGGGTAATTGTTCTGGTAAAAATGCAACATGTATATATAATTGCTTTTTGATAGTTATATTCACTGTTGAGACTAAAATGAGATGAATTGCCTATTCTTTAGAATTATATATTTCTATATAATTATATTTTAATAGCTGTATCAGGATGTTCTGTTTGTGGAAAAGAAATAACTGATACAACAGTCATTTCTTATAGAGACAAGAAATGCCATAAAGCATGCTTTAAATGTTCAAAATGTCACAAGGCCTTAGATTTAAACGGATTTAAAATCAATAATGTATTGTTTAAAAGAAACTAATTTTTAATTAGGATAAACTATATTGTGTAGATTGCCATAATAAAGAGAATGGCATGAAATGTGCTGTATGCAAACAACCATTAACAGGTAAATACTATCCTTGTGGAGATAAACTCTATCATGAAAAGTGTTTTAAATGCAAAGATTGTGGTAAAAGTGTAGTAGATGGATACAAGGAATCACCTCCAGAAGCTACTAGTAATATTGGTGTATTCTGCCCCAAACACTATTATGAACATTTTGGTGAAACCTGTACTGCTTGTGGTAAAAAAATTCAAGAAAAAACAACAGCATTAAAAGATTTTAAATACCATCCTGAATGTTTTGCTTGTTGTATTTGTAAGAAGCAATTGTCTAATGGTCATTATCATACAAAGTATGATGATGAGAAAAAACCTCCTAAAATATACTGTGATAAACATTATGATGAATTATTTGCACAAAAATGTTGTAAATGTGATAAACCTTTAGATGTGAAATATGTTACAGCTAATGGTAAAAATTATCATCATAAATGTTTCAAATGCGAGTTTTGTGGTAAAGTGATTGATAGTTCATATACCACAGTTGATAATAAAATATGTTGTCCAAAATGTAAAAAGTAAAGTATAGTTTTTATAAGAATTTATATATATAATTCCTTTTTCATTTGTTTGTAGTGAGAAAAACAACAAAAATCAAAATATATGAAAATATAGTCGTTTTATTCATAAAAATCGTTTTTTTATTAAAATGGATTATAAACCACCAAACAACCAGTTTTTCGGATTAACAAGTCTAGGAGCTAATTCATTTGATCCATCAATTATGGATTATCTTAGAATAAGTAATTTTTCAAACGATGAAATTAGAATTTCTTTCAATAGAATAATAAAAAGAGATGCACCTGGAATATCGCGAGATGATGTATTTATTTTTAATATTCATTTGTAGATATTCTATGTTTTGAGAGATATGTATCATGGACCAACTCCATCTATACAAGAAGAAGCTGATATAATAAGCCAGAATTGTCCAAATGATGTAATTACATTAGAAGACTTTTATAAAGCAGCAGATGTGGCAAGAGAGAAAATGAAGGAAGAACCTATGGGTTTGCCAGTGACAAAAGAGTTTACATCAACAAATCAATGGAAATTTGTAATGACAAAGCATATCCCCTACAAATATGATCCAAGAGATAAACAGAAAGTTCCAATGACAATGTCACAAGAAATTGGATGGGATAAAGAATTCTTTGATTCAACAGAAAAACCATATTTTCCTTTAAATACATCAGAAGAAACAAGATTTGCAGAAGCTATGATAAAACAAGGAGAATATTTCTAAATTAATTATTAGTGTATTTTATTTTAATTATTGTAGTTTTCATTAATCAAATTCGAAATCTTCTTCATGATCTAATAAACTATCTAGAAAATCTGTTGTATTTGTTTCTGTAACATCTGAAGATGTAATACTCTCTTTATTATTAACATTACTAACATTATCATCATTTTTATTATCTTCAACTACATTTTCTTTATTGACTTTATTAACATCATTTAATATCATTACTTTCGATTTAGTTGGAGATTCTATCACAGGTGATTGTATAATACTTCTATTTAATTCCTTTTCAATTTGTAGATGTTTATTTTCTTCAACAATCATTGGTTTATTATTGTTATTATTATTATTTTTCATTCTTCCAACAAATGAAGAATATCGAATATATTGATATGTAAAAGGCGGTGGATAATTAATACTATCATATGGTGGTAGTAATGGTAAAGATAATCCTTCACATTCCATATTATTATCCGTTATTATATCAATATTGCTTAATGACCTTTGAAGTATCTTAATATTTGTATTATTGGTGTTATATTCACTAAAAGATTGAGATCTAAATAATGTTTGACATGTACTATTATAAAATGTAGGATTAGTAAAAGAATTTTGAAAACATTGAGGTTGTATCTATACATGTAAAATAAATTAAGAACAATTGAAATATATACATCTAAATTTTTATCAATCTCTTTAATTATTGCATTTCCTTCTTCTTCATGTATTTTCATTCCATTTAATAATCTTCCTTCAATTATATTGTCTAGATTCCTTAGTTCCACATCACCAAAACCTAACCATTCTATATCTGCATATGTATGCTTCATCACATGGATTTCTTCAGATTTAAATACTTGAAGTACTTTTGCATAACCTCGAAAGGCTTTTAAATGTGAGTCATAGAATATTATAATCACTCTTAGTTTATGATCTAAGCATATCTTTAAGTTCTTAAATGTAACTTCATTAACTAACCATAAATTTAATTGTACTGCTTCGAATAGAGTATCAGGTTCTTCAATAATTTGGATGAAATATTCTGTATTGACCTTCTAATAACTAATACAAATAATCATACCACAACATCTAAACTAGGTGGAGTTTCAATTTCCATTTGCTTATCACCATCTATCACCAACTCAACAACATCATCATCATCGCTTTCTACATCATATTGATTAGCTGACATTTGTATGGTCAATTACACTCCAAATTTACACATTAGCTTTTAATGTCAATATTCATATTACATTTTGAAAATTCAACCGAAAAGGATATAAATAAATATATAAAAGAAGTATAGCATAATTATTCTATAATAGATGGAAGCTTTTATTAATTCAACTAAAAATCCGCACATTCAAAGAGAAATGGAATATAAAATAGAAAATAGTGTTTTAACAATTGTAGTTGATCGATCCTACTATGTTCCACTATCTGAGTGCTACTCTAACATGTTAGTTAAAGTAAGTAAATATTCATGGTTTATTTTATTAAATAGGATGTAGTTCAATGTTTATATGAAGTATCTACTGTTTTAAGAATATATCAAAAGAGACAATTAGTTCATAGCAACATTGATATTTATTCAATTTTTCATTCTTTAGATAATAATTACACAATTTTACCATTATTTTTTAACCCTCAAATTTCTTTTTATTCAACTAAATATTTAACATTACATTCACCATTCTATTCATCAGAGCTATTCCAACAATGTCCAAATGTTAATGTCCAAATAGATATGTATAGTTTAGGTATTACATTGTATTATTGTATAACTCACAACTTACCTTATTATTCTAATAATATAAATAATTATAAATCCAGTAGAGTAGTGAATAAAATCACTGTATATGAGCCATTGGATAATATAATAAATAATTTAATATCAAATCAAACCATATTACTACCCACTGATATTTTAACAACTTCATTAATGCAAACATTCATTAATCTACCAGATAATTGTGATTTACCTAATATTCTACCAGAATTATAAGTTATTATGTTTTTGTTGGAATATTTAATAATTAAAAAATAAATAATAAAAAATAAAATATAAAATAATAATGTATTTATTTTATTCTGCACATTTGTATATTTTTGAATTATCATAAGTTATTACTTTTTCATATTCACTCTTCTTCTCCAATATACTCTCTATATAAATAAAAATAAATTAATAGTAATATATATATATATATATATATACCAGCATTAATTCTCATTGCTTTGGCTATTGTTGTTACTGGAATTGGAGTTTGAAACCATGAACCAAATTTCTCATTTCCTCTTGCTTTATCTCCTCTACCTAACAATCCAGGTTGATATATTTCAAGAGAATCAAAATTCAATGTTTTAAGATTCTCTTCAATCATTCCTTTGGTTTTCATATATTGAAGCCAGCTATTTGGATTAGCTCCCACTGATGATATTAAACTAGTATGATTTATTCCATTATCCTTTGCGAATTTTGAACATTTTGTTATAAATCCATATTCGATTTTATGAAATTGAGACTATTTAAACATAGAACTTATATTGTAATTATACAGCACCACCTGCATCAGATCTAGTTGTACCAAAACATGAAAAGAAATAATCATGATCTTTGAAATAATCGGCATGATTGTCAATTTCATCAACTGTACTTATCTATTCATATTATTATGTTGTATATATTACATACAAGCTGAACTAATCTTCCACTTTTTTCGTTCTCTTCGACTAAACTCTGATTCTTACCCTCACCATCATACTTTCGTCTATACAATATTCACCATTATATTAATTATATACCTTCCAACTGTAGTAATTTTAGACCATTTAGGACTGTTTAGCAACTCTAATACCAACTCTGAACCAATTGCACCAGTGCCTATCAAATGAAATTAGTAACAGATACTTCCTATAATAATAGCTTTGAAAAGTGAAGTTTCTGACATATATAGAATGAAGAAGAGTGTTTTTTTTTTGTTTTTTTTGTATAGATTAACGAATCTATTTTTAGAACAACAAAAAAACAAAAATAATGGTGATACTCATTAAACTAATAAATACTTAATTAACTATTCATAAATTCGACAGGTACAAGCTAAAACTATCATCGTTATTCTTGAGAACAAAAAAATCAGAGTGACTATTTTGGTTATAAATGTTTTATATGATTATAATAATAACATACCATCTATTTTCATATAAATATAACAATTTAATATATACTTCTTACATCTAGAATAAAATCAATCAAACTTTAATACTCTCTAAAAATAGTGTAAATATATGAATAGAAAATACAATCTAAAAAATATGGTTTTGCATTATTATATACATTCTATATAAAGGGTAATAATAATTATTAATACGGTCTAATCAATTTAATAAATTATATAATACATACATACTATAAATTAAGTTATATATATATACTCTCTATTATTAAAAGAATATATTAATTTATCTAAATAAATATATGTTATATACGGTATTAAACAACTATAAATTGATAAAAAATATATATATATAAATAGTTATACATTTCAACTCTATAATATTTATATTAACAATATTTATTATACGGTCTATAAATCATATTACAATTTTTTATATTATACATTCTATCAATAATAGATGATAAAAATACTCTTTTGGTCTAACAGATTAACATAATAATTATTATACTCAAATCCTAATATTCTATTATATATTATTTATTTATATAATTATACTGACTATACATTATAGAATAAGTATTTATACTTGCTATTACAATAAAACAATTAAAAAATATTACTATATACCATCTACAACATTATATATATTATTATACTTTCTAATAACATAATATTATATTAAAATTAACATACGGACTAAAGAAATGTGAAAATAAGTAAACTTACCATTTTATATATTGAATGGATAACAAATATTCTGCTGCTGATTTATATGATTCAATTGCATCATCTCCAATATATTTTGTATCTAATTAACCAGATTAGTTGGTTTAGTGATTATATGATACTAAAATTGAATAAAGAACATTGATCTTGCTCAGCAAATCCATCATCCATATCTTGCGAGGAACCATCTGGTATTTCGTCCATATTATCAAAACAAAATAATTCCGAAACGAATATATTTTTAGCAATATAAATAAACATGTAATTAATAAATATTCATTCCCTTTATTCAATATATACAATCACAAATACGTTATACAATAAATAAAATAAATAAATTCACAATTCTAACTACTTCTTTTTCATTTCTAATTCAAGCAAAATAAACGACATATCAGGCAATGCATTACCTTCTCTATCATATGCTTCCAACAACTGCAACAATACTTCAGAACATTCTCTAGTAGTCTCCGATTTAGCAACTACTTCACGTATAGTTTCATTCGTTAAAGTTCTCCACACACCAGAACTACAAATCACAATGAATTTATCATGATCTGCTAATACCTGCTGACTCAGATCGGGAGTACCAATAACACCTATCGTATGTGCAATATTATCTCCAATAGAACGACTTACATACAATCCAGGAATCTTTAAATCACTTTTTATATATAACCTTGGTATACTGTTAATACTTTTATCTGGATATTCTGGAGCTTCAATTACACCACCATATGTGATTATTCGTGCCTTTTCTTCAATATTTTCTGGTAGATGATCTTGTGTAAGTTGGAATATATTTCTATCCAAGACATTTCCTGTAACTACAATTGCTCGATTATCACCTAAATGAACTACATATAATAATTTCCTTCTGAATAAACATAATGTAAAACAAACACCAGTAAAATCTAAATTAATTTGACAGTTGTCATATATTTTTGATTCGATGTTATTAAATACGTTTTTCATACACTGAGGGAGATTGTAAGGCCATGATTCTTCTGATAATAATGTCATTAATATTGTCTTGGCTGTAAACTATAAAAAATAAAATAAAAATGAATTTATTAATATAAATAAGGAATAACATATTTAATTATATGTATATATATATATATATACTTCTGCTAATTCATGTCCATATTCTCCATGACCTGATATTATACCAAATATCATCGTTTGAGTTTCTTCGTCAGAATATAACATAATATGATCCATTGGCTGTCTGTTTGGATCGTAAGGGTATATACACTTCAATGAAGATGATATAAACGATTCTATTGGTGCATATAGTTTTAGATCTGATTCTAATGGAGGTGGAATCTTCGGAAGACTTGGAGCTGATTCATCCCTTGCTATTGGTTTCATTGGCAATTCAATAAAGTGATTATTATTATCTTTTTGCCTATCTAGTTCTTGAGCTTCTTCTAATTCATCATATTCTTCTGGAATTTCTCTTGATGAGTATTGAGTGACAGATTCTTCAGGAAGTTCCATAGATGAGTATTGCGTGACTGAATCTGTTGTTGAATCAGCTGTTGAATCTGCATTTGACTCAGAATCTGCAGTTGTTCCTGTCATAACAGAATCACCTCTTTCTCTTCCAGCACCAAATGCTCCATCTTTATATCCTGCTATTGAAATTCTTCTTCGACTGTTTTGCCTTGATAAACTCCCTAAACTCCCTAAGTTCTTTAAACTTTCCAATCGCATAATGCTATGTCTACTATTCGATTTACCGATAGCATCTAATCTTATGAAACTTCCTTGTTGTCTGTTTAACATTTTAAAAAAATTCAAAACGAATATAAAAGTTTGATTACTTGTTTGATAAGATAATAAACAAAACAGTATAATAACGTAATAAAAGACATTTAAGAATATATTAGGAAAAACACATATTACAGACTTTTTGGTCTATTATTTCTGCAGAATTGTTTCATTTTATCATACACTATTGAATAATAATTCAAAAATATATACCTGCATAATTGATAGCCATAGCTGGAATTGCTTTTAAAAAATTAGGTAATAGTCCACGATAATATCCTCTAATCCCTTCTAACCTCCATATTGTTTTAAATACATCAAACATTCCATTATATCTATTTATAGCATCACCCTTCATTCCTTGTATCTGCAGTCTTGTTCTGGCTAAATGTAACGGATATGCTGTGATTTGTGCAGTAACTGAAGATATTGATCCTAATAGCAACAATGTAAAAACACTGGGATCTCCACCATAATATTTTTCATATAAATCTCTAAATAGAGAGAATAAACCTAAATCAACTCCTGAATAAGGTATCATGCCTAGCAATGATGCTAATAATCCTTTATAAAGCGCTTTTGGTCCTTCTTCTTTAATTATATGGGCAAATGCGTCAATTATTCCATCATAATGTGTCAATGAGCCTGATATTGCCATTCTTGTTTTAATTACATCCAATGGGTAAATTACCAATTGAGTTAATGTTCCAGCTATTTATGATTATATATATTTAATGTAATATATATATATACCTATTGCTCCTGATAAAAATCGATCTATTAGAGATGCACGGCCTGGTTTTATTCCAAATAATGCTCTTGTCTCCTCATATAAATAAAATTTCAAAGCTGTTTCAGGTGCTATCTTAATACAATTTGTACCATTACCTCTATTTAGAATTGAATAATATAAAGAGATTAAAAAAATACTTAAAAAAAGCTTTTAAACCTTCTTTTTTCCAAATATATTTAATGCATTGCCGTACTGATACCATAGATTTCCCTTCAACTTTCACCTGTGACTGTATTAATACTCGAATTCTGTCCAGTGGAGCTGTACTTGTTCTAGACACAACTCCAGCAACACAACCAGACAATAAAACACTTATCGTAGTATATCTCGCTCTCATTTGCTTTCTTTTTCTTTCATCCATTTTGTCAAGCCTCAAGTCAAACAAAAAATATGTTAAGTAAATCCATCCTGTGTTTCTATTACCTTATTTTACAATAGGAAATTTGTTGTAAAAAAAGGTGCGAATTATGTTTCATCTTGTAAATGAGTTTTTATACAGCAGTTATTCGTTTCAAATGTTATTTGATACTAACTGTTTTTTATGTTATTTTGATCGTTCACATATTTTATTCAATACCTAATATACTTACTATTCCTCTAAGTGATGATATTTTCAAGTTTGAATTTTCTCTCTCAAGCTTTTATTCAAACCATTTTATTATAAATCTTTTTTTCAACACATAGAGATGTTGTCCAAGTATTTTGAATTTATTATTTATATCCAGACAAGATCATCCACTTATTAATTGGAATAAAACAAAATGGGAACGATGGATTAATGCTCCTCAGATATCAAAGCCTATCGCTAATACTCCATTTATTATTATCAAAGCGCCTTTATCAACTAGGTATATTTATTTGTATTTATAAGTTAGTTATGAAACAGAATATGGTTTAAATTCTTTCACAGTCGATAATCTACTAAACTTTTGTATGGAAAAATGTTGGGAGATAAAGTATGTTATAAATACATCCTTGACAAACTCTTTTTATCATGATACAAAGTATAGAATAGTCAATTATTGTTATTTAATTAATATAGTGAATGGAAACAATGGGATATAGAATATTATCAACTGCCTGGAAATAACACATTCATTACATCAAAAGATGTAGATGTATTTGAAAAAGTATAATCATTTTTTTATTGTATTTTTATTCATTATAGTATTGTGAGAATAAAGAACCATTAATATGTTTATTTGATGATTATGGCTGTAATAATTCTGTTCTATTAGTTATCTGCTATTTAATAGATGTATTACATGTTGATATAATAGATGTATTCAAGAAATATAAGAAAAGTCTACATTTAAAAAATAAACTATTTTACCCATTTTATTATGATTTTTTATCAAAACGTTATCACACAGATATCATTAAATATTTCCCAATTCCAAGTCCACCAGTATGGTATGGTGATATAAATAGCGAAGATGATAGTGATTATAAGAAATTACTAGAAAATAAGGATAATGAAAACAGTAATAGAAATTCATCAAAATCATATCCTAAATATTCACCATTACCTTCACTTCCATTTACATTGTTATTATCAGAAGATAAAATTAATGAAATTAAAAGTGCTTATGAAAAATTAACTAAATTCAATACATTTTGTGGTTGTGAAGTGATAGATTATAATCCAAATGAATTAAATGCTGGTTATTGGATTACTTTTAAATCTGTTGGTATTAGATTACAATTGTTTATTTATAATAATGAATCTTTTATTATTCAATCAAAAGATGATTCAGGATCATTGAATATAATTAGTGTAAATTTGAATTTATCAAATCTCAACAACACTCTGTTAGATGGAATATTTGTTGAAGAGAAATTGAAAGATAATTCTACTCAATTCAAATTATTATTGTTTGATATTTTATATTTAAATGGTGAGTGTGTTTATACACAGAATATGCAAAATAGAATTAATTTAATAATGTCAAAAGTGATTGAACCACAAAAGAAAGTTACATTAATTCAAGATACTGTAAAGGTTAGATTTAAAGATTGTTTTTCTTTGAGGAAGATTGATTTTCTATTGAATTCAGTATTACCACAGTTGTTACATAAAACTGATGGGATTATCTTTGTTCCAAGTGGAAAAGGTTCTTTGAGAAGTGATGGATCAATAAAACCAATGAAATGGAATGAAAGTAATGAATCTAAAGATAAAATGGTTTTAAGAATAAAAGAAATACTCAAGGCTAGTGGGACAAATATCTAATTAATAATGGAAATGTAGATCTTTTTATTTTTAACAATTTTTTTTGTAAATTCGTTTTATATGCGAAACAAATGCCAATGTGATAAGTAAATACAACATTTAATTGAGTTTTGAAGGTTTGAAAAGATATAACGGCTATAATCAAAAATAATAAGCTTGAGGCTTGATATTCTCGTTTCATTTTTTAAATTTCAAAATTCTATAAACACTTAACAATAATGGAAGGAAAAGAATCAAAATATATGGAGACTAAGTGTGAAGGCAAAGCAAGGACATCTGGATTAGAAGATACAAAATCAGAATCAAAGAGAGCGCCACTTCCACAAGGTGAAATAGAAATTACAAGAGATCCAAAAGCTATTAAAATCGTTGAAGGATTTAGAATGTATTATTATTTGAAAGATTATCATTAATTATAGTTTGTCAATGAATATGAGAGATGGAGACACAGGTAAATTGATGTGGGAATCTGATAAATGGGGTGCTGACTTATTTAGAGAAGAAATAAAAATACATATTCCAGGATCAATATTACAGTGTAAAGTAGTATCTAGAGAAATAGAATTTTCATCAAGAGAATTAATTCAAAACCTTAGAATTGACCAACATGTTTATTTCCATGGTAAAATAATCGAAAGTATTAATTTTCAAATTATTCTATTATTATAGCTTGGAATTTCGTTTTTGGATTTGTCATTCCTGGTTCAAAGAATTCATGGCAAAATACTATCAAAGCAGCTGATCAAATGGTTCTCACACCAAAAATGTTAGAGTATTAATACATTTATTTTATATAATGTAAATAGTGGTAATGTTACAATTGAAAGTTGCTTCTATGACGATGACTATTTGATTGCTAAGTGTTTAATTAGAGTTTATTATGATGCTTAATCAATATGAAATTGGTTGATACAAAATCTTAAAATTTTATTTTTAATTGATATTTTATTATTGTGCTTTTGACATAATAAAATAAAATCAAATTTTAAGACAAAAATCAAAAAATGAAAAAATATTGTGATTATATTTTTGTTTTGTCTCAATATATTTAGTCTTCATCTTTTTCTTCGTCTTCTTCTTCCTTATTTTCATTGTTCTTAGCTTCTTCTTCACTAGCTTTGTTCTTTTCTTCTTCTTGTTTATCATGCATAGCTTTTTCAGCATCCTTCTTCTTAAAGAATGTTTCTTTGGCAAAAGCTTCAGCTTCTTCTACTGAATCTGTGATAATAATATCATCAAATAATGATTTTGCTTTAACTTGCCATAATTCAAAACCAACAAATTGACATTCTTTGCATACATTGTAGACAGTGTTATCTTCAACATAATCTGGGTTTTCAATCTCTGGATGAACCCATTTACCTTTATAATCTGGATTCTTAATCATCTTTGGCTTCCATTCTCCTTTGTATTCTGGGTTTGGAATCATTGGAGCTTCCCATTCACCATCATCTTCATCATTCCAATCTTCTGGTTTTTTAGCATCTGGATCTGGGATATTGGCTGGAATATCATCATAACCTTCTGGTTTCTTGTCTTCTGGATCTGGAATTTCTTCTTCATCTACCCAATCGGATGGTTTTTTAGCTTTTGGATCTTTAATCATCTTTGGCGGTAAGAAATCCCAATCATCGAATAATGAACCTTTCTTTTTCTCTTCATTATCAATTCTGAATTCATAGGTATTGTCTGGGTTGATGATTAAGGTGTATAAATGGGTTAATTCATCAGTTTCTACTGGAGCATTGCTCTTCATTAATAAGTTCTTACCTTTGTAGTTGAAAATGATGTGTGTCTTTCTGGTTCCTGAACCACAGACATCTGGACCAAACATAATTGAATAGTCAGAATCTCCTCCGAAACTTTCTTGATCTAATCCTGATGGTAATACTTTGATGTAAGCACCACCACATTCTGGAGATTCTTCGAATTTAACTGAATATTGAATGACTAGTGTTTTACCTTCATTGTTGAATGATTTACCAATATCAGCAGAAATACCATAGAAACGGTGATCATCTTGGGTTTGGATACCATTGTCGTTCTCGTCTCCATACCATTTACCTGGGGTTTGTTTCCAAGCTCCCATTTCATTATCTTTCTTCCAATTGGTACTCTTTACCCATCTGCTTTCCCAGTCTCCTTCAAATTGTTCCTTGTAGTAGACTTCAGCAGATGCAAGTGCAAGACATGCAAGAATAAGGCAAACAGCTTTCATTTCCTATAAAAATAGATAAGGATGGATATAAAAGATATAAAATGCAAATAAAGCAAAAAAATATTGAAGATCATATAAAGAAAGCATTAATTATAAGCATACAATAAAGTTGTTCTCGAAAACAAAAATTAATTACAATTGTTCGATTCTGATTGGCTGATTTTATTCTTGAATTTGGGGTATGAAAATTTTCGTAATTATTTTTTTCATGTTTTTTTTCTTGTTAAAATAACTCACATACAGTTGTAATACAATATATAATAAAGAATTTTATTAAAGACTTACTGACTTAACTTCTTCATTTCTTTTGATAATCTTGATGCTAATTGAATAAAGTCATTAGCATAGTGTTTTTCAGCATGTTGACTTTCTACATTGATTGTATCCTATAGTAGAATATAAAAAAATCAAAAAATATACATCAACAACAACAAAATTGATTGGTAATGAGTATTTCAACAAAGAATTACATAAGAGTGTACTACTAGAATCCAATTCATAACAATAAGACTTCCATTTCAAACAATGTATATTATTTCTTACACTATCTTCATTAGCATTTGATTTTAATTTCGCTAATTGACTGATTGGTAAAACAGTGTATAATTTCAATATTGAGTGTAATAATGGAACAGTCTCTTGTTGTTGTATATCATGGAATAGTACTTGTTTCTGTGTTAAGCTAATAGAATCTGTTGGTGGTACATTTACTGAAATATTGTAATTAATAAAGTAAGTTGGAAAACATGAATCATATAACTCTGATAATGGTTTTACTCTTTCAGAATCACCTCTTTGACTGGAGTAAATTAATTCTTTTGCTGAATCTGACAAGCCATCAACAAACCTATCAACTCTTTGAACTAAACATAATGAATGCTATTTATAATAAATATATTAAGATATATATATATATATATACAGCTATTGTTAATAAAGCTTTAATTTTATCTAATTTCTTTGTATTATCACCTTCAAATTTACCAAATAAATGCATAGATTGTCCCATATAAGTGAACATCTTCACTGCATCTTTGTATCTTCTTAACATTAAGTAATTTACACCTAAATTGTATAAGAATATATAGGAACAAGTTGGTGATGATAAATATGGTTCACTTCTATCTAATTTCAGTGGTTTTACTACTTCAAGAGCTGCATAATAATCACCAGTTAACATATGCACTTTGTGGAGGAAGGTTAAAGCGAAGAAACCTAAATGGATTTTTATCTATTTAACAATAATAAAAAGAATTAAATACATTATCAGTATCTGATGAATCATGAGCTTCATTCAATATATTATAAACTTTTGACTTTTCTACAATATTCTCAAGGGTTTGAATAATATGTAAAGTTGTCCAATATTCATTGCCTTTTGGTATTTCAGTTGATTTTTGAAGAGTTTCGTAATGTGATTCATAGTGATATATGAACTCTTTCATTATGTCAAATGTCCATTCTATACTTAAACCAAAGGATGGATGTTCTTCTTTTAATATTAAATCGAATATCTTTTTATAACATTCTGCTGTTTGGATTCTTTCTTCAACTGTCATTGATCCTTTTCTTGCAAAATTTTGACGTAAATTTAGTTCAGCATACACTGCGAAAAAGAATTCACTGTTTATTCCAACATCTTTTAATTGATCAACCTTAGGCCAATTATCAAATTCTGGAGCTGGGTCAGTTGCATTGCATATTGATGTGTAATGAGTTCTTAAAAATGGACCTTTATTATCTACAATAGCTGAACAGATATCAGCCCAATATTTGATATTTTCTGGTAATTTTGATTCAGTATCAGTGTTTTGATTATCTCTAAAATATTATATTCTATATAAATATACGCCATGATGAGATTTTCAAAATGCAAATATTTATTGGCTTGAGGCTTGAAAATTAATTGTTTGATTTAACAGAGTTACAATGAAATAATCATGTCAAAAATATGGGGAATAGGAACAGATATAGTACAGATATCTAGAATTAAGATAACATATGAAAGATTTGGGATGAGATTTCTGAAAGAGCATATAATCCGATGGAAATAGCAAAATTTAATTCTAAATCGATTAATCAATTCAATTATCTTGCATCAAGGTATTGTTATTCATTATTGTATTAGATGGGCAGTTAAGGAGGCAACATATAAAGCAGTAGGACAAAAACGAATCTTATTCCCTGAAATTACTGTTAAACACTCTATTACCCACCAACCTACAATCTGTTTTTCTGGAAATGCTTTGTCAATAGTAAAAAATCTTGGAATTGATGTGAATGTATATTATTTGAATTATCATCAATAGAAAACTCATTTGTCAATTTCAGATGATGGTGGTTTTGCTATTGCTTATGTTATACTTGAAAAAGTATAATGTTATAGAGTAAATTAGTTTATTTTATAATTTATTTTAGTTAATAATTCAATTATTATTGTTTTTCTATTGTATTGCATATTACTGTTTTATCTAATTTAATGGAGCAATCTAAGATATAAATAATAGAATTATATCATAATATGCGCTACAACATTAAAAAAATAGAAAAATATGAATGTTAGAAGCTTGATTTAGCTTGAGTATTTCATATTTTTTTCTTCTTATTTTATGAATATAATTGAACCTAAAATTCTTGCTCCAAGTTCATGTATCATTATTTATCCTATAGTTTTGTATATATAGCAAAGGACTTTGATTTAACTCCAATAACTGAAAGCTTAAAGTTTTGGAAAACATTTAATCTGGATGAACAGAAATTGCAATTAGATAAAATTGGAATTGAAATTCCCAACAAAAAATCCCTCTCAATAGAATCTAGAAAAAAGCTTGCAGAAGAAACTAAAAAATTTCGTCAACAGCCAGATGAATCAAAGCTTAAAACGATTGGATCATTGATGAAATTATATCAAGAAGAAATCGATAGATTGACAAACAGATCTCAGTATATTAGTAGTTAATATTTCGTATTGTATAGAGAAGCAGAAATAGCATTCTTAAATATTTACAAATCATTATATGATGCACCAGATCCAGCAGCAGCATTACAATTAGCTCAACAAGTAGCAATTCAATATCAAACCAAAAAAATAGAAAATGAAAAACTCAAAAAAGAAATTACAGAGTAAAAATACTATATATTATGTTTATAGTTATTCATCAGAAATGTCATCATTACAAAATCAAGATATCACAATCAGAAATCTTCAATCAAGACTCGAACATCTTCAAGCCGATTTTCAAGTTCAAGTTGATAATTTAGTCGCACAAAAACTACAAGAATCCAATACTAATTCACAGAAAATACAAGAAGAATACGAGCAAAGAGAAAGTCAATTAAAATTACAGCTTCAAAAAGCATTACAGGAGTTGGATATAATGAGATTAACAAATCAAAGCAATAACTCATTTGCTATTGATGAAATGGTGAGTGAAACAAAAGATTCACAAAATCAAGTAGAATTACAATTACTCAGTGATGAATTGGATAAAGTGACTGCAAGAAATGTTGCATTAGAAAAAGAGTTGAAAGATTATAAAGAAAAATTTAATGATAATAAATCCAATAGATCTTCTTCACTTGAAATGTATACTGACATAATCAAAGAGAAAGATGGTGAAATAGAATCATTATCATCAGATGTAGCTAGATATCAAGTATATATATTAATTATTTATTTATATTTTCTATAGTCTTTACTTGATTCTACTAATGCGAAAAATACAGCAGTAATTGCAGATAAAGATAAAACAATCAATAAACTGCAAATATCACTTAATAAAGTTCAAGCTGATTTAGCAACAAGACCAACAACAGAAGAATTAAACAAACTTAAAGCGAAATTACAAGCAATTCAAGCAATAGAATATGGAGTAGAAGATGATGAAATTGAAGAATTAGAAGATGATGATCTTAAAGAAATTAATAATGCATTAAAACAGAAGTTAAAGAAATTAGAAACTGAACTTACACATGTAAAGTTATCTAATACAGATTTAACTAAAAGAGTAGAAAACGCTGAAGCTATTCAATTGAAACAAGATGAACAGATTAATGATTATAAAGAATTAGTATCAAAATTAGAGAGTGATTTATCAGGACAAACTGTTATGAGTATTTTTCTATAGATATATATATTTTTGTAAATAGGTAATGTAACTGGTGATGGTTCTGCATTATTATCATCTGTTTTACAAAGTGATATTATTATGGATGTATATATATATATTTATATATTTAATTAGAATGTTGGAAGTAATTCAAACTCATCTTCAATGGAACAGATCTTTAAAGAACAAAGAGACAGATTTAGACAAAGAATGCAACAATTAGAAGTTGATAAACATACTTTATCAGCCAAAATATCAGCTTATATAAGAGAAGTAGATGAATTGAAATCCGATAACTTGAAGTTGTATGAGAGAATAAAGATACTTCAAAATTCTACTACTGCTAATAATCGCTCTAAATTAATACAATCTGATGATGTAATGCAAAGATATGCTAATGAGTATAATTCTCAGTTAAATACATTCCCTGTAACTCAAGGTGATCCATTTAGTAGTAGATATGGTAGTTTAGGTAGTTTTGATAGATTTTTATTGAGGATTACTCGATTATTGTTTAGTGGAGTATTAGGAAGAAGAGTTGTATTTATTTATCTACTATTCCTTCATTTATTGGTTTTCTTTACTACAAATATGGCAGCAAGTTCATCTTAAACAGATAATTATTGTAATTATATATAGATTTGTGTTTTTTAAAGGAAATATTTTAAATAATCGATATATAATATTATTAAATTATTAAATTTACAGGACATTATAATTATAGAAGAATACTGACAGATTGTTCATATATCATTTCATTAGCATAACCATTTCTACAAACATGTTTAATTGTCTTGTACATACAATAAAATAGGATTGAAATGTTAAATGAATATATCCAAAAACCCAAATAACTTAACAAAAAAACATTATTCATTTCATCATAAAAAAAACACTTCTTCTTCCTTGTATCTAAATTTAGAAATAATATCTGTAACAATCTACTATTTTTATCATAAAACTTTAACGATGTAGAATAAACAATATCTTTTTTACATTTTGAATTGAATTTAAATCTCAAAATATTATTGGATGATGAAAAATTCTGTAGATTGGATAATATTGAAACACAACTTGTATTACTAACAACAACATGGTGTATTTTACCTTCACTGTCAGTTTTTGTAAGTGACTAATAGAGAATATTCTAAACTTTTCTTTCTATAATCTTTACTCCAATCAACCATATAATCAAAATCTTCAGCAAACGAATAAATTGGTCCAGAATATCTATACTCAACTATATTTGTATTTATTATCATTATATCTGCATTCATAAAAGAATTCCATTTATCAGTCACATAATTTCCGTTGTATTTAGCCATTTTAGTATAACATATTGTATTTGATTGTCGATAATAAGAAAAATTCTGTAAATACAGATGTAAATTATACACTAAATCTGATTCATAAATGAATATAAACGAATTAAAAGATAAACTATTAGAAATTGAAGAATAATATGGTTGAGTTTGATAAAGTTGTCCATCATATGAAACTAACTTATATATTCTATATTTCTTATAATTATATAATGCAATAGAATTGTGGAGTATTACTTTCCCATTTCTTATATTTTGAATAATTCTATTAACATCATCATCTTTATCATTTCTATATTGATAGAAAATAGAATATGAATTTAATATTGATACTTGACTATCAACTACATTCTTTATTATATTATTAATTCCTAAGTATTTGTTAATGTAATTTATTCTAACCCAACATCCATACATTATTATATCATTACATTTATCTATCGTATTAATAAATGAGTTGCTAGTCAAATCATTACCAGAAATATACTCAAACTTATCAATATTCATGAAATTCTTATATAAAATCATAGTTGATGATGTATTAAAAGTTGCACCAATAAAACAATAATTTATAACTTCCTTCGCTTTACCTTCTACTGTTATATTCACTACATTAACAAATGAATAGGATAATCTTGAATTACTCATTTCAGATACTAGAAAATATATATCTCTTCTATCAGTATATAGCGATTCACCTTTTAAAAATAAACCACTTATTTCGTTGAATTCATTATTATTTATTCTGTATATTAGAAAAGGAAATTTGTTATTGTTATTTGCAGAGTGCTCTACATCTTCAATTTCTATCAAAACAAAAAATAATCCTAAATGAATGATTGTACTGTTTGATACTTCATTTATTAATGGAATTATATTCTTATAAATCATTTCTGATTGAAGTGTTACATGCATATTATATATGTATGATTCATACATGGATGATATAATTAAACTATCTTTTTCATCTTCTGAAGTTGAATATATAATTTCACCATCAACTATTATTAAGAAATATATATTCACTAACCTAGAATCCCTTAAGACATTTATAAAACTACTATTTGTAGTATTTTGATAATAAAGTGTTATGCAAAGTCTCTTGTCCATTTCCTTCAACAGTTACATTTTCAAGATTACGATAGTACATCATCCATAACGACATATCTACTGTGTATTGTTTTTCTAATCTGGATGAAGTGTTACTTCGAAAAATTGCATCCAACTGTTCATTATCATATAATTCAACAGATTTTACCTTGAATAGAAATATATAGACAAGAAATAATGTAATAAATAACATTCAATAAAAAAGCTCGATTACTGTTTGATAATTGAAAAGATGTTTTGGAAGATTTCGAGTATTAATAAGTATTTGATGGAGAGAAGCCGTTTAAATTTGGACGTATGATTGTTGTTTAATATGAAAATAGGAATATAAAGTGTTGAAAGAAGGTGTAAATGAAGTTTGTATTAGAAGTAATAATAAACGAAAACTGATTAGGATATTTAATATAAGTAATTCAAGTGAGCTAATTTTTAGAAATATTGAACAAAAGTATTGTTATCTGAGTAATATTTCACTTCCTTGTGTTATTACTTCAAAAACATATGTAGATGAGTTATATAAATGCTTAATTATGAAGAGAGATTATTATTGTCGAGATTTAGAAGAGATTATTCAAAGTGAATCATTTTCGAGAGATACTTGTAAAGTGATACTTTCAATATGTAATATGTTGATAATATTGAGTGAGTATGATGTGATTGTTGTTAATTTGAAGAGTTCAAATGTAGTATATGAAAGAGATGATGATGTAAAGATTATGTGATTTATTCTTGAATGAAGTAAGAAGAGAAGAAGAAGAGAGTTTGTATGATATCTGCTTCAAAAGTCCAGAAGAGTTGAATGGATTAGAAGGCAATGATAAAAAGTTTAATATGGTCAATTGGTTGTATTTTATATGAAATATTGTTTAAGAAATTACCGTTTAATGAAGATGATAATATGAAATAAGACAATTAATAATATACTGAGATGTAAATACAGTTTTGATATAGAATGTGATGATTATGATATGAAAGAGATGATCAAAAGAATGTTGAAATTGAAAAATGAAGATAGATTGAGCTTAATAGAGTTGAAAAAAGAGATGATAAAGATGTGTGAAATAAAGAAAGATAATGATGGTTATTTAATGATAGTGAAAGAAAGAAAAGAAATACTATATAATAATGATTTGGAAACTCTAATAACTTCTGCCAAAAGAATTTTATATTGAAAATCATGAATATAAAAGTATAAATATATATAATATTTGAAATAATAATGATTAATAGAAATTCGAGATGATTTAATAAAATTTTACAATAATAAACCCTAACGAAAAAGTATTGTCATTATTATTGATAATGAAATTACACAAAAAAGATAATTCAATAAGTGATAAATTAAACTTTCAAATTCATCACCAATGTAAAGGGGAAAAATGTAATTTAGATGAAAAGATCTTTAATATTAGTAGTATCATTCAATCGAAAATGAAATAGCTGCATTTTATTCACATTATATGTTTGTTTTTGCTGAAGAAGGAATGAATTATATGTTTAGAATATTTAAAATTAGTGAATAGAACAAAACTTCAATTCCGTATCTTTTTTATTATTCAATTGATTTAGATTGGATTAATATTCCAATTAAACAACAATCATTATTCGGATCATGTTTTTCCCAATTAATATATTTGCAAGGAATTAGATTTATCATTTTGTCGTCTTACATATCATTTCGTTGAATCATTTATAGAATCAATTCCATCTATGAAATTGAAATATATTAATTTTTGTTGTATATATTTTGTTGATTATTGTTCTGTAATAGTTAATCCAATTGGAATAAAGGGGTTGAAATTATTACTTCCCTATTTTCCATTATTAATCAATAACAAAAGTGAGTTAATTCTATATGGAATGAAATTAAATGATGAATCAATATCTTTAATGTTAAACTGTGGAAATATAACAAATAATAATATCATATCACTTGCTTTAGGAAGTAATTTAATAAGTGATAAAGGCTTAGAATTATTATCTTACTAATTTCAATCAATTTCCTAATTTGAAGCAATTGAATCTTGTAAATAATCATATAAGTGACAAAGGAATAATATCTTTATCTGAAAATCTATCCCATTTAAAAGACTTAGAATATGTAGATATATCTTTAAATAAAATTGAATATTTCGGAATCAAAACATTGTTTACTAACACATCAAATAACCCCAAACTTCACACAATTAAATGTGATATATATAAAGAAGGAATACTTGAAGATATTGAAATTATGAAATCAGACAAATGTAAAGAAATTGAAAAGATTAAATCTGAGTAGTATAATTTATTATTTTATTTCTATTATGTAGATAGAAATCTATCATTCAAAAGAATAGAACTGCTGATTAACAATTTATCTTCATTTTCCCTTCCTAAAACAACTGTTTTTAAATGGAAATTTAATAGGCGATTTAGGAATGAAACTCTTGTCTCCACATTTGCATTTATTAAAAGATGATATTGGTAGAATGAATTGTTCAAGTATAATATTATTATTATTTATTGTTTAATAGAAATGGGTTTATCTTCAACTGGATTTAATTATTTATTAGATGGTTTAAAGAATTTTAATGAAAAGATCATGTTAGTTGATGTAAGTGAAAATAATATTGATGCAGATGGGATAGAATATTTGCTGAATTATGTGAAAGAGAATAACAATAGTTAAAAAGTTGCAGATTCATGGTATATTATTACATATTTAATATACTTATGAAATAGATAACCCAATAGGTAATTCTGGATTTAAATTATTATTAAACAATTTAAATTTGATAGATTATTTTGGAATAGTAAATTTGAGTAATTTATCAATAGATGATGAAAGTGTGATGCTGTTAATAGACATTAGTTCGATAAAAAGATGCAATGCAAATAAATCTCAATGGAAATAATATTCATATGAAAGGATTGAAATTATTAGAAACAATGGAGTTTCTATCTATAAATCCATTAATAGATGTGAAATGTTCATCATGGACAAATGATGAATTGGAATATTATTTGAATGATTGTATTAAAAAGAAAAGATGTTATTATGATTTTTCGAGTATAGATATTTGTTTATAATGAAATAGATCTAAACATCAGCGATTTTCATATTGCATTAGTTAAACAAGTTAATTATGATAAATTAGATTTATCCAATAATAAAATCACTTATAAAGGATTAAAAGAATTATTTGATACTTTATCAAAAGATGTAATATATATATTAATATATAATAATGAAATTGGAGATGAGGGAGTAGAGATAATATGTAAAAATTTGGATATATTTGTCGAAACAGTCAATTTTGATCCAAATTCATTAAATCTTTCAAGTATTTTCTGATTATATTTATAATCTGAATAGACATTGGAATGAGTGAAAGGGGATTGAAAATGTTAATAGAAAGATTGAAAGGTTATGAACAATTAGAAAAAATGAATATATCAGGAAATGAATTAGATGAAAATGAATTAAGATTAATGAAAGAAAACCAAGAAGTGTTTTTATATTTAGACGAATTATCAATAACAGTAAAAGAGAATATAGATAATACAGTACTTAAATCATTTTTAGAAACATTTTCAACAATTAGATTAATCAAGTTAAATGGAATTTCAGAAGAAAAAAGGAAAAAATTATCAAAAGAATTCTTCAATATTGAATAATTAATACAAATAATATTCTATAACAATAATAATAAAATGAAAATTTTTAGATTATTATTCTCCATTCTATTCATCCATAAAGAAGTAATTTCCACTACTCTTTTGTTCTTTATCTTTTATTGAATCTTTCTTGTTGATTCGAGGTCGGAAATTTGTTGGATCTCTTCTAAAGGTGATTTGTAAAGCATTTAAAAATTTATTCATTCCACTTAATAATGGTTGAGGAGAAGCTGCACAACAATCTCGAGCAGGAATTCCAGAATATACTACTACACGATCAGCTAAATAAGTTGCCATTATAAAATCATGCTCTACTACAAAGCCAGTTTTCTTTGAATGTAATATAAATCGTTTTATTACTTTCGATGCAACTATACGTTGTTCAGAATCTAAATAAGCAGATGGTTCATCGATTAAATAGATATCAGCAGGTTTACCTAAACATAAGGTTATAGCTACTCGTTGTAATTCACCACCAGATAAATGCGTTACTTCTTGATCATATAATGGCTTCAATATTCATAGGTTTAAGAACATCGGTGTTAAATTGAGGATGTAAAAATGCAGCTTTGATTTTACTTAATAATAACATTCTAACAGTTCCTTCAAAATGAGGACTGATCTTTTGAGGTTTATAACTGATATTTAGCTGAGGAACACTTACATCTTCACCTTTCTCTTCTTCATCACTTTTTATTAAACCTGCTAACATTCGAATAAATGTTGTTTTACCAGTTCCATTTTCACCCAATAATACGATTATTTCACTATCTTTAAATCCACCAGCTTCAATTCGTAATTTGAATTCATTATCTTTAGTTTTTAATGTTTTAGTCATTGAAGGATAACTATATTGTTTTATTGTATTCTTCTTCTTTTCATCATCTGTTGTTTCAGCAATTTTAAATGTTAGACCTTCTTCTCGGAATCTCAAATTTTCAGTTGGAACAAATCCACCTAAGAAGATATTAATACCATCTCTAACATTGAATGGCATTGTTACTACACCATAAGCTCCAGGAGTTCCATATAATACACAAACAAAATCAGATAAATAATCTAATACAGCTAAATCATGCTCAACTACGATTACATAACCTTCTGGTAAATCACTTACGATTGATCGAATTACTTCAGCAGCTCGTAATCTTTGTCGAACATCTAAATAACTAGATGGTTCATCAAATAAATAAACATCACTATCAGATATTGCAACGATACAGATTGTAAAACGCTGTAATTCACCTCCAGATAACATCTCCACACTTCGTTCTTGTAAATAATCTAAATCTAATAATGGTAATAGAATATCTAATTTATGACGTTTATCTTTTTTTCTTAATATTTCACCTACTATTCCTTTTACTGCTTTTGGAATATTATCTACATATTGAGGTTTTATTGAAGCTTTTAAATTGTCTTCTACGATCTTTTTGAAGTAGTTTTGTAAATCACTTCCTCGGAAATAGGTTAAAATATCACTCCAATCTGGAGGACTTTCAAAACGACCTAAATTTGGTTTAACTTTTGCAGATAATATCTTTAAAGCAGTCGATTTGCCTATACCATTTGTTCCTACTAAACCTAATACTTGACCTGGACGAGGTGTTGGTAATCTATGAAGTTTAAATGCATTTGGTCCAAAACGATGAATTACTTCATTATTTAAAGCCTATTCAATGTAAATTAGATATATCAGAATATACTTTTGGTAAGTTGATGATGGTGATTGCTTCAAATGGACATTTTTTTACACATATACCACAACCAATACAAAGTTCTTCAGATATAAAGGAAATTTTGTCTTTTTTAGTTACTTCAATGCATAATTTGCCTTGAGCATTGACTGGACAACTTCTTTTACAATCTAATGCGCATCTGGATGGTTTGCACTACGAATATAAGCAAATTCAATATAGAATGATATACTTTGTCTGAATCTACGATAGCTACACGAGTATTTTCGTCCTGGGCTCCTTTCTTACTCATTATTCTAAACAAATGCAATTTGGGTGTTACAAAAAATTATCCCCAAAATTTTCGATCAAATCAGTTTGAAAATTTGAAATTTGAATTTAAAATAGCTATTATTCTGCAATGAGTCAATCTGAATCTCCAATTGCCAATTTAAATGAAACACAATTACAAAATGATCCTTCCATGTCAATTGATGATAGTTTTGCTCCACCATCTTGTCATCCAACAAAGACAACAAATGAATCAATTGATTCATGCTGCGAATCCATTAAAAACACCACTTGTCAAACAACTTCGTTTGGACGATTTAGAAGGATCTTCTTTTTCAATCCCAGCAACACCTATATCAACAACCAAAATACCATTTAGCAGAGTATCAACTCCAACTTCATTGATGAAATCATATTTGACCAGATCATCATGTAAAGCAAGAAGAATTATATCTCCTCAACATTTTCAGCCCACTATTACTATCAAACCAAAATTCACCATTATCTCCCCAACAAAAACAAAAGATATTAATAAATGAAGAAGATAATAATATCACAATATACAATGATGATTCAAATCCACCTTTATTAACAAACAAACCAACAATTCATTTTGGAAGTGTTTTATTAAATGATAAAGAAACCAGTTCAATATTATTAAAGAACAACAGAAAAAATGAAATTACATTGAATCTAGCAATTATTGATGATAAAAATGAATATTCTGTATATATATATATATATATATATATATATATATAATGTTTATTTATTTAGAGTAAAAATGGTTATAAATTACTATGTGATTCAGTTGTTGAATTAAAAAGTAATGAAGTTAAAGAAATATTCGTACAGTTCAACCCAACAACACAGAATCAATATATCAGTCTATTAAACATTGAAGTAAAATTATTAAGTGAAAAGAAAGAAGGAGAAGATATAATAAAGAATAAATTATTATACAAATATATGATTCCGTTGAATGGATTTGGTGGAAAATGTGATATTAATGTATATTTTATTAATTTATTTCATTTAATAGTGTTTTGTATATAATGATCCAATGAAATTAGAGTTAAATGGTAATGAATATGAAAATATTATACTTTTAAAGAATATTGGCACAAGAAGTGGTATAATATTCAGTATGATTGATGATCCAGAAAATATGATAAACGAAGAGTTAAAGAAATCAATAGAAATAATTCCAAATAATTTGATATTACACAGTGGTGATGAGATCAATATTAATGTATCAATAAATAAAGAAATCTATGAGAAATACTGTATTAATGAAGGTATTAAATTCACCATTCTAATCGCTTGGAATGAAGAGATCAATAGAATGAAAACTTATTATAATATGAAAGATAGTAGTGAATTATTAAAGTTAATGAAATCTAATTATGTTATAGAAAGTGATATTACTGAAGATGAGTTGAAGTTTATAAATATTGAAAGTGAAAAAATGGTAATGGATTTAAGAATATTAAATGAAGAAGATAATAAAAACACAATAAAAATATTGAAATTAAATGAATTGAACAGAATATTTGAATATTTCCACTATAATGAGAGTATGAATAGTATATTTATTGATTGTGAAATTACATCAAATAACAATATAAAATCAGAAAAAATAGACAATGTTATAAACAAACTAGAAATGATAGAAGAAAATGGATTATTATTATCTTCAGAAAATAATAATGAAGATAAAGAAAATAAAGATTCAAATAATATCAGTAATAAGAGAGAAGGTGTTTTCTTTAATGATACCTATATTGTCTTCCCAAGTTGTCGATTAGGTGAAACTGTTACACGAAATGTTAAATTATGTAATCGATCTCCCAATAAAGTGACTGTTCAATTACATCAGTTACAATTGCCATATATATTACCTAAGATAAAATATCATTTGAAGCCTTATACATACACTAGAGTGTTAATTTACTTTAGCCCAAGAATTGAGAGTGATATTGGTAAGAATATAATACATTTGAAAGGTACTGTAACTAATTGTGTTAAAGTTGAAGAAATTGAATTGAATCTAAAACAAAATTAACTATTCTTCTTTTTGTGATTATTCTATTGGTTATATTTAAAACACACAAACACATTAATATTATTCAACACATTAAATTAGTAAATTATACTTAAATAGAAAAGATGACTCTCTAATTATTAGGAATAGGATTTGTGTTTGGATCATAAATGATTTTCCTCCTCCTCTCTCTTATTCTAACCTTCAGAATGGAAATTTTACTAACATCATACAATGTACCAAGATGTCCAACTAATTCCACAATTAGAAAGATAGTTGAGAAAAACAATACTACCCATACCCTGTCCATATTATTTCTATATGTCTTTAGTAGATTATTAACTCTGTATCCATACATCCTCTTTTCTTGTATTAATAAATAAGGCCATTTTGATTCGACATATTTACTTGAATTACCTGGAGTAACTTCATTGATTATATAATATAAAGCAATTAAAAATAATACAATAACAACAGTCTATAAATAAATAAATATAATAAATAAATATATATATATACTGTAATAAGCATAGAAACTGCATTAACTCTATAATCTTTACAGAAATAACCAAATAATGATATTAAATCCAATAACAACAATAAAGCACTAAATGGAATGAGGAAATATGAATAATTGACATTCATATAAGGTATATGATCAACATAACATAATTCATAATAACCACATAGAATACAAGGAACTGATAAACTACAGATTAAAGTGCCAAATAAACCAACATTATAAATTATAAAATAAACTATTAATAATAAAATAGAAACATAGAATATATACAAATGTGATAACTGTGTTGTATTTGTTCATACCATTGATTATTATGTCCAAAATTACTCAACTAATAAATTATATAATAATAATAATAATAATAATAATAATATATACGAGTGGTCTAGATGCATTCAATATATTACAACAAACATATGCTATTAACACTATATAATTGATTATATAATATGCAGCAGTCCAATCCCAAAGTAATCTTCTACCACAGGTTGTATTGTCTGTACTATATAGCCAATAACTACCTAGTACAAACCAGAATAGTCGTAGAAATATGAAGAATAGTATGACTATATAATATGTTCTTAATCTTTCACTATTTTTAATATTTATAAATACAAAAAATATACATTACTCCAACTTCATCTCCATCCCATAATACCATCAAAAACATAATCATTGAGAGAAAACATAGTATAGATTCTATTAGAAGGAAAATATGTATTGCATATTCACACGATCTCCCTATTTAAATGATATTTAATAAAATAATGTCGATACATTCTGTAATACTTATCACAAATCCAGCAAGATAGTATCCAAACAATAAAAATAATGAAAAAACTAATTTTGTAATATATAACACTTTATACAGTATATAAATTTCTTACACATTGATGTATAGAAGCTGCAAACGATATCAACTATCTTATTTACGTTTAATACATAACTTACAACATCAAATACTATTTAATATTAACAAAGTAATGTACATGTTATGAGTTCAAGGTGCGGATCAGTAATATCATTCTGATATTGCGATGACATATCATTTGGTGGATTATTCTCTGTCGACATACCTCTAGTTTCTTCAATAAATTTATCAAAAATTTAAAAATAGTTTGACTTAACTTGGCTCGGATTTCAAGCCCTCCAATAAGAAGTTGCATGTGTTTTTGACTTTTTGAAAGACCTTAATGTATGAGAATAATAATATATATAACCTATCTAAATGAATATTTGCTTATATCTATATAGTCAAAATGCGTATGAACGTATTGAGCGATGCTCTTAAAACCATTTTCAATGCAGAGAAGAAAGGAAAGAGACAAGTACTTGTCAGACCATCCAGCAAAGTTTTAATAAAAGTTTTACAAGTTATGCAAAAGAATGGTATCATATTATGAGATTAATCTGATTAATAGGTTATATCAATGAATTCGAAGTTGTAGATGATCACAGATCAGGAAAAATTGTTATTAATCTCAACGGAAGAATTAATAAATGTGCTGCCATTTCACCAAGATACGATATCACAATTGACCAATTAGATCAATTAGCTAGTACTTTATTACCATCAAGACAAGTATTAATGTTCATTTTATAGTATTAAATAGTTCGGCCATGTATTACTTACAACAAGTATGGGAATTATGGATCATAATGAAGCTAGACGTAAGCATGTTGGTGGAAAATTATTAGGCTTTTTCTTCTAAGAAGCTTTGTTAAAGTCAAAACACAAAACTATTGATATATATTTTTTGGATTTGAGGATTGATTTATAATTACCATAACAAGAATGAAAAATTCTATTCTTTTAGCTTTTATATTACATAATTTAATGATTAGAAATAAAGTCATTGTGTTTTGAAAATAAAACTGTTTTTGAAAAAAATTGAAATTTCATGAAGAAGACAACTCAACACACAGCAAGTATAACATCTTTGTTTTTAATGTATAAGCCAAATTATCTGAGAAGAGATTTGATTCACATAAAACAGCTAATCCTTTTTCTACTAAAGCATTCAAGACGTATATTTGATAATTATTTTTCTGAAGAACATTCGCCAAGAGTTATTCAGCTGGAGATATACCATGTCGAATAGATCATGGTGGATCAGGAATTAACAAAGTTCAATGGAGTACACCTCCAGAAGTATTTATTTATTCATAATAGCGTAATAGGAACTAAATTATACACAACTATTACCTATATTTGCCGATGGTCTTCGTGAAACAGATCATCCCTATTGTTTTTTAGCTAGACAAGGATTTATAGAGTTATGCAAAGCAGCAGAAGGCGCACCAATGAAAGTAACAGCAATATTACCAGCTGTAGTTCAATCTTTAAGAGGAAGTTTTATATCTAAAGATAATGGTGTATTTGAAGCTTGTTTAAATGCTTTAGAGTATAAAATTTTTAGTTTAAATTTACTAGAGCATTATCTAATGTTGTAAAAGAAGCATTAAATCCACATTTGAAAGTTTTATATATCATTTTTTATTGAAATTTTAAGATTTTTAATAATTCTTTAATATATTTCAATAGTTCCTGTTTCAAGGAAATATCTAGAACCAAAACATAGAGAACAAACACAACATATATTAGAAGTATTATTATTATTATTATTAACATAATAGACATTAGAAGCAAATGGAGGGCCAGATTCAAAAGCAATTATTAAATCTAAAGTACCAACTTATATGGTATGAAATGGATGAAACAATCAGATGAGTAATAATAAATTATTTATTAAATATTAATTATATTGGCAATAATTAATACATTTAAGATTTAGTTGGTTTGATTCATCATTTAATTACCTCATAAAATAAATAATGTGCCATAGTTTCAATCATGCTCTTGTTAAATGGTGTTAATAAGCATATTTATTGGTGTAAGACTTTAAATTGCGTAACCGTTAATAATTATCATATTCTCATATATTGCATATATTGATCATATCATTATCTTGCATTTACTATGAAGTATGCATAAATAAACACATCACTTCATGTTAAATTTACAAACGTTTGAAAAAAGCTTGAATTATTTAGTTTTGGAGGGAATTTAAAAAATCAATGTCTGAAGGAGATACAAAAAGTATATAGAGTTACAACTATATTCATTTAGCAGCCACATTACCAGAAAGTATATTAAATAGTCCAGAGAGAAAAGAAGCATACACAAAATACCCAAATGGCACAGAAGTGGAAGATAAATATTTGAAGAGAGGGTTAAAAAAGTGGAATGGAGAATATAATGAAATTTGTGAGATTTGTGATGAAGGTGGTGATATACTTCTTTGTGATTTCTGTAATTTAGTATTCCATCCTGAATGTTTAATCCCTCCAATGAAAAAAATACCAGAAGGTAATTGGGCATGTCCAGAATGTTCTGCCGATGTAGAGAAGATAAAGAATGCACCTTCACCAAAGAGATCAACTCGTGGTAGATCAGATGGTCAAGCCAAGAAAAGAAGAAAGCTTTCAGAAGAGGAGGAAGATGATGAAGAAGTTGTAGAAGAAGATGATGAAGAAGAAGAGTATGAAAGTCCAAAGAAAGAAGAAAAAAAGCCGAAAAAGTCGAAAAAAGTAGAAAAAGAAGATGAGAAGAATGAGAAGAAAGAAGACAATAAAGAAGAAAAAACAGAAGAAAAAAAGGAGGAAAAACCTGTAGAAGAGAAAAAGTAAATAATTAGTCATAAAACATCATATATTAGAATTAACACTATATTTTCTTGTAATTGTACATCAACTTATAAAAAATTACTCATATTTTCAACTGTTCTTCTTTTACCTCTATGATCTGTTGTTCCATAACCTAAGGTCAGTATAGCAGCTGGAATATAATCATTAGATAAGCCTAAAACATCTCTTAAAGCATCTTCATCAAAAGCACCAACCCAACAAGATTCTATTTAATTATAATTCACATTTTATACGTATTCCACGAGCTTCAGCACTAAGTTGAGCATAGGTGCATGCAATATTAGCATCAGTGAAACAATACCTTTTTATACCTCTTTCTTTATATTTTTTACCAGAAACATTTGGAAGAGCAGAAAATATCAACATGACTGGTGCTTTGGCAATCCACTCTTGTTCATAAGCGATTTTTTCAATTTTACTCTTAAGTTCATCAGATTGTACAACAGTAACGAAATATGCCTGTAAATTGCCTGCAGTAGGACAGGTAGTTACTTCCTCAAGTATTTCTTTAATTACTTTTTCTGAAATCCTCTTATCTTCATATCTATCATAAAACAGAAACTATCTATACTCTCTAACTGAATGTCTATTTATAACCAAATTATGGAAGGCTTCTTGCATTTAAAATCGACTTTTAAAATCTTAATAAATCAAATCAATATCAAGCTTATATTATTTTTTATTCTTTATTAATTCTCTTTACAAATAATGTTAATAACGACAACAATAATTATAATAACTATTAGATGGTTCTGATACGTTAACAACCTTATTCTTCTTCTCTTGTTGAGCTAATAAATCAAATGGCAAACTATTATTCATCAAATAAAAATTAATATACTTTTCCAATACTTTAGTAGCTAATGTACGAAATGGTATATCTATATTTATTCCACTCTTCGAACTTGTTTCAAAAAAATCAACTCCAATTGAATTGGCATAATCTCTTGCAAATTCAGCTGCAACACTTTTACATGCTGTTAAATCACATTTTGTTCCAACTAATACTTTTGGAATATTTGGGTTACTTTCGTTTACTTTAGTTAACCATTTATTGACATTTTGAAATGATTCTTCACTAGTTGTATCATATGCCTATTCATAAACATTTACTTCATTCTAATACTAATATTATTCCATGTGCATTTTGATAAAAATTCTTTGTAATTGTGTTAAATCTTTCTTGACCAGCTGTATCCCACTATTAATGATTATAGAAACGGTATAATCATACTATTCTGAGCTTACATATTTTATTCATTATCACTTCTGTTTTACATTTCTAAAGAATATTATTTGTTTTTCACTATACCATATCAATCCCTATTGTTGAGATATAGTTTTGTACAAATGTATCATCTGTATATCTTACAAGTAAGCAGGTCTTTCCAACTCCTGCATCACCGAATATAATGAATTTCATTATATAATCACTACAATACATACTATAAATTAACAAAAATACCATTCTAAACTATTTTCATCTGACATTAAATTAATAAATAATAAATAATCAAAATAGAATTTAAAATAAGAATCAAGCTGTTCTCAAATCATTTAGATGAATTGTATGATTTATTTCATTATATATTATAGTAAGAGAAGAGGATATAGTTGGATTATATAAGCATTTGGAAAAGGAATCTGAAGAACAAAATGAAGTATTTCAATTATTCTATTCTATGAATAGTTGATATTAATAAGAAATAGAACTGCAATAAACAATATTTTCAATCATACTCATACATTTATATCTGATAAAAGTTTTCAATGTGTATTCTACACTACACTTATTGATTAATAGGCAGATTATGGAATTACAATTCCAAAAAGAGAAAATGTTATTCATCTAGCAGAACTTCCACTAGTTCCAAAAATGTTTAAGTATAAATAGCTCTATTTTTATAATAATGTTTAGATATCACCTATGTAGCAGAGTTGTGCATGGTAAAGAACGTCCAGAGTTAGATTATTTACCATATATTGACGATGATCACAGAACTGTCAATTTCGAACAATATGATTCAATTAAATGTGGAAAAGAGAAATTAGCATTATCAGAACCAGAAAAATTAATGTTAGACGTAATATCGGCATCCGATTGCTCAAAATATTACAAACTAATAAAAGATAATATACTCAATACACTCTCTGATCATTTATCTAGGAGTAATCCAAGGCTGAAGTATGAACAATTAGAAGAAGAATATAATCATTTAGTTGAAGGAAGAGAATTATACACTTTTAGACATTTTTACAGTGGAAATCCAAATTGTACTTGTAGTTTATGTACATATTGTTCAACACCAAGGTCTGTAAGAGAAATGAAAGAATTAATGGATGTATGATATATATATATATATATATATATAATTATAAAATAGATGATTCCTGTTATTCCAAAAATCAATAATTCCACCAATTCTATTGTTGACATTACTACTCATTTATCATCATATCGCAAATATTTCTGTAGACAATGTTATTGTTATAATTGTGAATTACATGATACAAATCAACCATTACCTGCTAATCATGGTAATAAATATAGAACAATCGAAACTAATAATAATGGTACTGAAGAAGATGATGATAATGAAAATGATAAAATTCCATTAAAACTAACCAATTGTACACCTAAAGAAGCAGTAATATTCACAGAATTATATAAATTATTATCTCTCAAAGAAATGAATATATTAAAAACCGATACTTCAACAAGAACAACAACCACTACGAAATTAAGTTTAGAAACTTTCGTACCATGTAATCATTCAGGTCCTTGTACTTCGCAGAATGATTGTATATGTAATCATCAAAAACATCAATGTGAAAAGTTCTGTGGTTGTTCTTTAGATTGTCCTAGAAGGTTTAAAGGCTGTAATTGTAAAGCAGATGCTGAATGTAATTCAATGAAATGTACTTGTTATGCTTCTTCTAGAGAATGTGATCCTGATGTTTGTAACTGTTATCATACTAATGAGAATGGATCTTTAGGCTTAACCTGTGATAATATGAACTCACAAAAAGGATTTCAAAAGAAATTGTTGGTTAAACCTTCACATATTCATGGTTGGGGTTTATACTTAGGTGAAGATTGTGAGAAAGATGAATATATTGCTGAATATAGAGGAGAATTTATATCACAAGAAGAAGCTGAAAGACGTGGTTATATCTATGATAGAAAAGGAATTAATTATTTGTTTAATGCAAATAGAGAGTCTGTTTTAGATGCAACTAAAGTGGGTAATAAATTGAGATTTGCTAATCATTCGAATAATCCTAATTGTTATGCTAGAACTAGATATATTAAAGGCAATCATAGAATATGTGTTTATGCGAAAAGAGCATTGAAAATTGTATATATATATATATAATATTGTTTTGATATAGAATGATGAATTAACATTTGATTATGGTTATAATGAAGAACATGTACAGCCACAATGGTTTTCCACTTCTAAAAAGAGGAAGAGAAAGAATGATGATGAATAATTAATACCCTAATAACAAATCAAAATATTTCAAAAATTAATTATGTAATTAAAAATAATAATAATATAAAAATTAATGAAGACTATCATATTCTTCTATTTTCTTATTTGCAACTTCCAACCATTTTCTAGCTTTTGGAATCCAATCTTTACCTAAATTACTCAAAGCCTTTGAACTATTTCTTCTAATATCCACCATCTTCTTATGGACATTCTCTCCTTTAATTTCGATTGCTTTTTCTTTTCTTGTCTTTCTTTTCTGTAATTCATCTCTTTTACCTAATGCAAATTTATCATATTCTTCTCCATGCTTTACTTTATAACTACTAACATCACTTTCTATCTCTTCTAAGAATTGTTCTAATTCTTTCTTACTGATCTTCTGTTGACTATATTCAATTTGTTTCTGTCTTTTCAATTCATTCATTTCTTCAACATATCTACTTATATCAGATTCACATTTATCCAATTCATCTAATAATATCTTTTCTATTTGTTCATTATCTTCAACCATCAATCTCTTTTGATTCTCTTCAAACACTGCCAATTCTTTATCACATCCATTTATCAAATTCTCTTCTTCTTCTTCAATCTCAGTTCTTTCTTCCATTATATCTAATATCTTTCTATGTAATTTCATTCCTTCCATTCTTAAATCTCTACCATAGAATTTATTATGAGCTTCAGTAATTCTTGTCAAACATATGTTAATATCTTCACATAAACTTCTCTGACAATCTTTGATTTCTTCTCTTCTATTCATTCTCGCACTTGTTATCCATTTAATAGCCATTGCCTTACTTGCACTACTTAAATACAATCTGTCATGTGGAATTGATAACTCACCTGATCTTTCTCTTAATTTAATATTGTAAGCTCTTCTTGCACGTTTTTCTTTACGTTTTTCATCTCTTCTCTTTGAATCTTCAATGCATTTCTGTTTATAATCTTCACTTTCTTGAATAGCTTCATCACTTGGTTTTTCTATTTGATATTTAGTTCTCATTATTGTTAACCATTTCTTTAATAATAAATAATCAGTTGTTCCTTCCTTGATTTCTATTGGATCATAGACATTTTCAAATTCATCTTCATCACTTTCTTCATCACTATACTCTTCATTATGAATTCCTCTTTCTAACTGAGCTTCATTTCTACAATATTTACATCTTGTTACATAATTAGCATTCTTTCTGAAGAAGAATTGCCAATCAAATTGTGAGATTATATCATCTGCACTTCTTGTTTCTCTCTCATATTTATTAATCAAATCCTCTAATCCATGAGTCAATATTCTTCCTTCAGCATCACATAAATCAACTATCAATTCATCACTATTAAACTTTCTATTACAAACACTACATATTTCTTCTTTATTATTCTCCACAATTTCATCAACATAACTCTTATAGATTCTTCTTCTTCTCACTTTTTCTAACCAAAATTTAGCTATATCTCTTGTCTTTGGTGTTATATTCTTTCTTTCCCACATTCCTGTTCTGAACTTTTCTTCTGCTTCATCATCATCACTTACTTCATTTTCTTCACCTAATTTCTCTTTTCTTACCCGTAACTTATTATAAATTGATTTTATATATTCTCTTGTACTCTTATCATCATATAATGGTGCTTCTAATGTTCGTGGTGTTAATAATTTATATAAATGATCCAATATCCATGTCTTATTGCTGGTTAAGAATCTTAATCTAAATCTGTCTGAATTTAAGGCATTTAGTTCTAATCTTTCTTTCTCTACATCTAATGATCTTCTTATTCCTAAAGTTGCTTTTTCACCAGCATCATCATCAACATATCCATCATACTCTTTTCTACTCCATATTCTTAACAATTGACATAACACAATTAAGAAGTATTTTGATATTGTCACAAATAAAAACATGAAGAATAATAATGGGAAGAACATTGGATCTGAGAGTGGACTGAAATACACATTAGTACAGATGAAATAACCAACAATTATTGAGAATATTCCACTAACATACAATGTATTGATGAAGTAATATTGAGATGAAAAACACAATTTATCAATAATTCTCAAACTTTCTGTCAAACTATCATCCAATTTTGTAATATACATTGACCATTGACATTCTCTCATTCTGAATCTTTGATTATCAAATCTTAAGAAATCAGTCATTCTATAACCATACAACAATTCCATTGCACTTAATAAGAATATCTCCATAATAAACACTGCTACTAATAATATGAAGAAATAGATAACGTAATAATAAACCCAACTTAACTTAATATCAAATTCACTGTAAATTGGAATCTGTAAATGGAATACTCTTATTAATAATAAAGCGAATGGAATTAAGTAATAAACATGTAAATCAACAGTAAACATAGCGAAATTCTCTATTATTGGTTCTACACTTTCTTTATCTAATTCAACTAATCTTTTTAATCTTCTCCATTCTGCTTCTTCTTCAATTCTTTCCCTTTGAGACATTTTGTGATGATTTTTACACTTTCTTCTTATTGCAAATACCCATTTAGGCCATCTTTTAACACAGAATAATATTAATGGAGTTATATACATTCTATTGATTATTGTACATCCCATTATGATGAAGTAACAGAAAATAAAATCTAATAAATCATAGGCTGATAAAGCTACAAACATTGGAACAAATGTAACCATAATATCTAATGGAATTGCTAATATAAAATCTCTCAAATAAATCTTATAAAATGTAGTGATTATTAACTGACATATTTTCATAATACCAATGAATAAGTAAACTCTTTCTTTAAACCAATGTGAAAATGAGAATTCTATTGCAGTAATACAATATATTAAACATAACATCGTATAGAAGAAGAAGTAACTTCTCTTCCACCAATGAGGTCTCCAGTACTTTGAATATTCTCTTTTCTTATCTTCATCACTATCATAAAATGTATTATCAATATTTGGCATAAATATATATTCTTCTTTCTTCTTATCATCAAATGATTCAGTTGGTATAAACACCTTCAATCCTTGGAATATAATATAAACACCAATTATTAAGAAACAAGTTCCCATTCTTCCATTTTTCACTGCAGCTATTGTTTCTTCAGACATTACTGATGTATCACTCCAATCTCCTTGTTTATCTTCAAAACTAATTGGATTTGGCTCTTCTACTGGATGATCGGAGGAGAATACTTGGAACCATATCCATATCATACCACAACCCCATAATAATGGAGTTAAACCAGTGATTATACCGATTAATGAGTTAGGTAAAACTGCTGCGAATAATTTACAACAATTACAACATGGAGGATTTCTTAATAACGTAATGATTCTATGGAATAACCAGAATATAAATCCTATTACAATTAAACCTAAAAATATCATTCCTACGAAGAATAAATAGATTGGCCAATTGAATTCGAATAAATTGAATAACTCATACCAATTCAATGGGTAATATTGTATATCTAATGTATAATTTGTACTATTACACTTCAACACTGGTGGATCATAATTACTGAATCTTTCTTCTTCTTCTGGTTTATGTGTGATTGTACAGAAATCATAAAATTCAACAAATGAATCTAACAAGTATTTCTCATTCTTTTCATCTTGTTTATAAGCAATAAACAATTTAATATTTCGTGGAACCATTGTATCTTCTGAAGCATGTTCTGACACTTTAACTGGTATTAAATCATCAGTATCTAATAAGTTATGAACAGCGCTTGTTCTACCCCATTCACTACCATCTTCTTTACCATAATAATCTCTTGAATTCATTGGATACTTGGTTAAATAGAATAATATTGATTCTTCTTCTAATTCAAACCATCTCTTTAAGTATCTAACTCTAAATATTTCTTCTTCATAATTACATTTCAAATGAATTCCATCACATTTATCAGCATGTGGATCTTCTTTTGTTTCATCTTTCTTTGGGAATTGCTTTATAACAGTTGTATTATCATAATCTACTATATTACAATCAGGATTATCTTCAGTCATTTTACCAATGAATATATTATTATCATATTCCTCACATTGAGAGAAATAAGGTAAATAAGGGAATGCTATATATCTTCTTTTTACGAAATAATCCCAAAATGTTGAATAATATTCCAAATCTTCAGCATAATCACCTCTTGAATAAATTGATTGTGAATTATCACTATTATTGAATGGTAATATTGTTCTATTGTATTTCTCTAATTCTCTTTCTCTATAACCTGGATCACCAACGTCATAATTAACTATATGATTAATTAAGGCTGTTCTTTCTAACACTTTGAAACTATCTCCTGCTTTTCCATATTTGTAAATGTTTACTGGTAAGTTGTAAGGTAAACCATAATGTGGTTGAATTAATTCTCTATTTATCACAGCTAAGAATTGTGTTGCTTTTTCTGTAACATTCATTATATCTTCATCTGGATCATAATTACTTCTGTGTGGGTAAAATATTGATAAATCTGATGTATTATGTAACTTTGCAAATGCTAAGTAATAACCACCATGAATTAATTCCATTGTAAAAATAACTTTGATTCTGGTTTGGGCTTGAATATTGACTTGAACCATTGTATGTTTATCATCAAAATAAGGTTCAATTGCTACATTCTGTGAGAAGTACGAAGGCAATGGATGTGGAATACATTTACAACATTCTGAACATAGGAAACCTGATTCTGTTTGTGTTTTATTATTCGGCCAATCACAGGATGGATGTTCATATGAATTTTGATAATTACATTCATACATTGGCGGACATGGTGTACAATTCATATACACTCCAATTCTATAATGTTGACCATATGTAAAATTCTGTTGTAACATTGATAAATTCATTGTTAATGTTGCTATACCATAACCATCTAATTCAAAGAAAGGTAATCCACTTTCTTGTCCACTGAATATCTTTAAATGCTCATCATTTGGTTGTAAGTATTCATTATCTTCATACACTGGAACTAATCTTTTTACTACTGTAACTTTATCTTTTGGAACAAAACAGTCTTGATAATTTGTTGCAAAACCATTGGTTGTTGTTCCATTTGGACATTTCAAGGATCTTTCACATTTACATATATCTAATCGATATGGTACATACTTTGTATTATCAGTTTCAGTACTACTTTCATCAATATCTTCAATAAATTTGACATAATTTGGTAAATCTTCATCTAAATTGTCTATTAAATCTAATGCCCAGTAATAATCATATATGTTTAAATCATATTCTATCCTATCACTTTCTATTTCTGCTTCATTACATTCTTCAAAGTAATCTAATCTTGTTGTATCTCTACAATATTTCTCTCTTCTTTCATGTTCATATTCTTTCTTTACAGCTTTACTAAATTCATGGAAATTTGGGAAATGTATCTTTTGTTTGTATGTAAATTGTAATGTAGTTCCATTAGTATAATCTTTTCTTTCTTCTAATCCATAAGTAACATTTGGTTCAAATACACATTGCTGTTTACTTCGTGGTCTTTCAGTACATTTCCATAACCTATAAACATCTAATATTCTATCAATCTGAGCATTGCAATCACAATCTCCTCTTAATATTACATTATAAATATGTCTCCAATAACTATCTCTACCACATGTTAATTCAGCTAATTTCTGTACACTCACTTTACCTACAGAACCATCTTGTAATTGATAGCTTTGATATATATTAGACAATGAATCATTCAATGCAGCAATACATCTTTCATCATGATATACCAAATCACCTACCTCTTTCATTATTCTTTTACTTTCAAATGTTTCATTCATCCATACTAAAGCATTGAATGGATCAGCTTCATCTCTTGTTAAATGTCTTCTTAAAGAATCCATTGCCATTGTTCCTTCATATGGATCACCTGTTCCTGTAGGACAATAATAACCAATTGGACATGGGAAATCATATTTCAAATCTTCTGCAGTTGCTGCTGGACAGTAATAACCTACTGGACATATTGATTTATATTGACTGAATGGGTTTAATAAGTTATAATCTGGTGTTGTACCATCATCACATGCATAACCTGGTTTACATGATACTGCTACTTGATTATCAGATCCTGTACTTTCATAACAAACATAACCTTTGGGACATAATACTGAATGTGTTATTGTATCAAAATTACAAATATAATCAGCTTCACAATCACCTGGTATATATTCTGTGGATGTATCATTCATGAAATAACCATGTTGGCATTCAGTGTAAAATGAATAATCTCTAAATGTTGGTAAATCTATAAATAAAGAACCTCTACCAAAGAAACCATAATATTTATCTATTGTGCCATGACCTTGATGTGTTTTACCTGTTAATTTATAAGATGAACCATAATATTGTCTATATAATTGATACAAAGGAGAACCATCAGCTTGTGGATTGTAATAACATTTTCCTATTGGTAATCCTTCTTCATCATAATCTACTGATCTTATATTTGGTTTACCTGTAGTATCATTCACTGAAAGTAAACCCCATTTGTATAACTTTCCAGCTTGTTCACAATCATATTTATTAGTAATTGCTGGATATTCTGACCATGCTGTTGGTAAATCTTTCTTACTACAAGGATCAACAATTCCTTCTACTGGACAAACAATACCTGGAGGACATCTATTACATTCACTCTTATCTCTCAATTCATAATTCTTACCCCAAGTACCTTGTGGACAACCAATACAAACTACACGATTCAATTTACCATCAGTGAACTTATAATCATTATTACGATAAGTTCCTGGCTTACACACATTTGATTTAGACATTCCATCATTCTCACATTCTGTACCTGGTGGACATCTGTAACATTCTACTGTCTGTATTGTTGGAGCATAAAAACCAGGAGCACAAACTGCACTTTCATATAAACCTGGTAAACTTGAATAATGACCTTTTGGAGTTGGAATTGGAACTGCTGTACCTTCTGGACAATAGAAACCAACTGGACATAATCCCATACCTTTAGCTGTTGTACTACCTAATTCACAGTAAAAACCTTCATGACATGGTTGTGCATATAAGAAATCACCTTTCTTAATTTCATCATAACCAACTCCTCCTGTACAATATGATCCTGGTCTACAAGGATAAGGTCTTAATGTTGTATCATTTCTAAATGGATCTGATGTTAATGTACCATTTGGACAATAATAGCCTGCTGGACATCTTAGATTTGGCGCTTCTAATCTTGGTTTACTACACACCATACCTGGTGCACAAATGGCTGGAATTAATCTACCCATTCCTGGACAATAATAACCTTCTGGACAATCATTACAAAGTGTTTGTTGATTCTGACCATTGTAAGTACCTGGAGGACATAATTCTGGTTCTATTAAACCTCTTTTTGGACATTGTGTACCTACTGGACATGGAATTCTTTCACCAAATGGACAGTAAAAACCTTCTGGACATAGATTATCTCCAAATTCACTTGGTCTTCCCATACCTTCAGGACAATACATTGATTCTTGACATGGTTGTGGTGTTGTGAAGTTTAATAATACTACATCATAGAATGCAGTACCTGGATAACAATAAGTACCAGCTGGACATGGAACAGGTCTTCTTAATGAGAAATCATATGATGAATAATCAAATACATAATCTGAAACTAATAAATCATTTTCATCTGGTAATCTATAACATGAATCATCTAAACAATATCTTCCTCTTATTGGTATAAAATCAGTATCTGGATCTAATGGTAAATAGTGTAATTCTTGCCAATATCTCTGTGGCATATCTGAATAAATAAAACCTATATCAAATGATGAATTATCCCAACACATATGATTTCTTGATCCTAATACCATATCTCTTGGTTTTGAATCTTTATTTGGATGAACTGTACTTCTTCTTTCTACATGACTGAATGATGGACTAAACTGAGTTGAATATACTGGTGAACCACAAGTTGTTGCTGTTGTTGCTGTACCTTCTAAACAATAATGACCTTCTGGACATGGTTGATCTGCTACAGCTACACCTGTTACTTCACACACATAACCTGCTGGACAAATACGTGGAACTGGTAAACCATATTCTGGACAATGATATCCTATTGGACATCTTAAACAATCAGCTTGACCATAAAGTGGTTGATAAGTACCTGGTGGACATAATGTGAAATTTGTATTACCTAAACCATTACAATAAGTACCTCTTGGACAGATTAATATTTCACTCAATTCATTATTTGGACAATAATAACCTTCTGGACATAATCTCTTAAATTCTAATGTATTTCGGTTAGTTGTATAATCCAAACCATTATTGGATATTTCTACATAAACATTATCTGGTGTAATTGTTGTTTTCATTAGATTATAATGGTAAAATTCACCTGTTGCTAATCTATCTTCACTATGATGCAATAATTCAATTGGTAATTGCATTTTAGACATACATAACACTAAATGTGGTGTAATAAAAGTACCTTCAGAAACATATCTACCAATTTTACATCTTAATGAGGTTGTATTGATGAAGTTCTTTCCTTCTACAAATATTGGATGATAACCACTTGTAACAATCTCTTTATTAGTATGATGTATTTTTGTAACTTTCGGATTTTCATAATACACATACATTATTCCACTTTCTGTATATTCTTGTTCATTAAAACTAATTTCAAATGATACAAATGATGAATTATAGGATGGCCAATGATGTGTTATATAATTTGGATAATCAACTTCATTGTAGGGATATAATTGAGGGAATAGCAATGTGCCATTCTTATGACGTAATTGACTGTATGACATTATACTAAAATCTTCATAAATATCATAGTATGGAGTTGTGCATTCTATTTCTGTGGATGATATAAATCTACCATAACTACTTCTCTTACCAAATCTACATCTTATCTCAGTTGAATTGATAAAACTTTTACCATAAACTCTGACTTTAGAACCACCAGATTGTGGTCCAAATACTGGTTCTATCTTCTCCAAATAAGGTATTTCATAATAGATAAATGATACTGGTGGTTGTGAATAATCTTGATTATTAATTGTTACTGATAATGGATATCTTCCTGGTAAATAGGGTGGTGTATAGAATAATATTGAATTGGTTGTATAACTAACTGGTTTTATTACTACATTACCTATTCTTACATATAATTCATCAGGATAATCAAAGGTTGAACCATAAATTATTACACTTGTATTTCCATATATAAAACCATGATTTGGTATAACTTTATTAATCTTTACTGGTTTATCATATGTATATTTCACTTTACTTTCAGTCCATAATGCATTTTTACCAACTCCATTTACTGATATTTCTACAGATATTTCTGTTCTTTCTTCATTGAAATATGGTGGAGTAATACAAGCTACTGTTGTTTCATTAATATACACTCTTATTGGATAAACTAATGTATCATTATGATCAAATCTGCAATAAATAGAAGAAGCATCAATGAAGTTTGTACCTGTTACTAATACTTCAGTATCACCATAACTTGGACCATGATTTGGTTTTAAATCAGTCACATCTATTGGACTTAAATAAGTGAATTTTATTCCACTATCTGTATAGGTTTTACCATTATCTAAAGTTACTTCCATTGTTACTACACCTGGTGATGCTGCTGTACCATTCTCCATTGTTATTACTGGTATTTTATCATTATTATTGGCATATACATCTATTGAAGGAATATTACCTTTTACATGGAAGATTGAAAATTCATAATTATATTCATCTCTAATTTGACTCTGTGATAATAACATTGAAATTGTCTTATCCATTGCTTCAACTCTACTAACAATCTCAGCAGAATCTAAATCTTCAGTTATTCCACTAATCATTCTATTATAACAAGCACTAGATGGTGTGGATGATGCTAAACATATATTCACTAATGATATTGTAATAGGGAATTGACTCTTTTGTATTGTCACACTCTCTACAGCTGGTTGTGGACCATTCACTGGGGTAATACAATTAATTAAATTAGAAGATTTATAAGTAGCTGTAACTAAGTTATTTCCAAATCTACACTTCATTTTACCATTATTAACAAATCCAAATCCATTCACATGAACTAATGTTCCACCATACATATTACCATTCTCTGGATTAATAGAAGCTAAACCATAACCAGCTATATTCTCCTGTTGTTGTAAATTTCTAAAATCTTCATAAGGATCTTTTCTATATTCTATTATTACTGCTATTGAATTAACACTGTAATCTTGTTCATTTATGGAGACTCTTAATGTGTAATTGTTGGGTGATAATGTTCCTGTTGGACATTTTATTACTGTTTCATTGAATAAATAACCAATTGTCACTATCTCTGTCTTAATTGGATCATAATATTTACAATATACTTTGGTTGTTCCATTATTTACTAATGTTGATGAGAATGGATCATATATATGTAATGTAAATTCTTCATAATTATAAACTGTTAAATTTCTTACTTCAACTGATCTTATATTGATTGGTATATAATAACTGTAAGTAATATTTGAACTAACTGAATTTTGACCATTTAATGCAACTGAGAAAATAACATCAAAATTCCTTGTATTATTATTGTGATTATCATCTTCATCCTCTATTTCTGATGGTATATAATGTGGTGATGATAAACACACAATCAACTTACTGGATATCACTTTAGCTGGAGATGTAAATGTTAATATATTTGTATTATTGATAGGTGTAAATGTACAAGATATTGAATTTGTTTCTATGAAGTTTTCTCCATGAATTGTTATTTCTGTTCCTCCTAATAAACTACCAGCTATTGGATGTATGAAGTGGATAATTGGAGATTTGTAATATAAATATGGATAATTTGAATATGTATAATCTTGATTATTATAACTTATACCAACTGTAACATATTCAGAATCAACATTATTATTGTTTCTAATACTCTCAAATGATGGTGTTTCACATGTCACTAATGTTGAATTAACATAAGTTGCATTTGTCACCACTTTATTATTAAATATACAACTCCATGATTCTAATTTCACATAATTATTTCCATAAATATATAATTTGGTATTACCTTCAAATGGACCTGAATTTGGTATGATTCTATTGATATAAATTGTTGGATAGAATGTAAATGTTACATTTGATTTATATTCGGTTGTATATATTGAACTATCATTGTAATTATTGATTCTATAATACACTTCATATCTACCTATATGATGTCTTGGTGTATTACACTGTATTATTGTATTATTATACCAACCTGGTGTTTCTATACCATCAATCATACAAGATACTCTTAAATCTGTATTGATAATTCTACTTGATTTTATTGACAATAATGTTTCACCTGTTTCTGGACCATATTTTGGTATTAATTCTGTAATATAAATTGGTTTTTCATAAGTATAATTAAACAAATGTTGGTGGTATATATAATCACTATAACTTACTGTGAAATTAACTACTACATTATCTCCATCTAATATTCCTTTGTATTCAGCAGCTGGACATTTTATATGTTTTTCATCGATATAAACAGCATTTGTATATTCTGTACCAAATTGACAGTAAATATCACCATTTGATAAATTGAAATTACCACTTACATAGATCATATTATTACCTGTTACTGGACCATATAATGGTTCAACATCATATATTTCTAAATCATAATACACAAAAGACAGTGTATTTGATGTATAATCATCATTATTTAATGTTACACTCACTTCAACAGTTTGTGGAATTTCTATATATGGAATAATACAGTCAATTCTCTTCTGATTAATAAAAGTAGCAAATGAAGTAATATCACCAAATTTACATGCTAAATCAGTAACATTTATAAATGAAGAACCATAAATTGATAATAAATTCATACTATCTTTAATTGGGTTATTTCTAGGATGTAATCTTTCTAAATAGATTGGTTCAACATATCTGTAATATAAATTAGAATTTGTCTTATAATTATAGTTGAAGTTAAATGCATTTACTTCTTCATCACTATTATTAAATCCATCAAATCTTTCAGTTGTTATTACTACATCAAATGATACAATTCCTATTGAATGTTGAGGAGTTCTACAGATTAAAATACTATCATTTAACACTGAACCAAATGATGGTATTGTTCCATCAAATAAACAATAGTAATATATTGTTGAATTGAATGGATTTAATCTGAAATTACCACCATACACATGAACTGTTACATTTCCAGTTGTATAACCATTTTCAGGGTAAATTCTACTCACATAAACCATTGTTTCATAGGTATAGAATATTGATTCTACACTATAATCATAACCATTATTTGTTACTGAAACTTGAACTGGGAATTTTGTTATATTTTTATTAAATGCCAATTTTGGAGTCATACATTCTATAGTGTTATTGTCAATATATTTAGCTGTTATTATTGTATCTAATAAACCAAATTTACATTTTAATAGTGATAAATCAGGTGTATAGAAATTAATACCTTTGATTAATATTGGTTGATCATTATCATAACTACCTATTGTTGGTTCAATATCATATATTTTAGGAATATTTATTACTTTATATTTATATTCACCTAAATGATAATAATTAACTTCATTCACTGTAACTGTTATATCAATTTCACTGGTTGAGAAATCTTGTGGTAAAATACAATTAATGACTGTAGAATTCTGATAAACTGCATAATTGCATATATCATTGTTATTATAACAACATTTTAAGGTTCTAACATCAATGAAATTCCTTCCTATCAACTGAATAATTGTTCCTTTAGTAGATGGTCCCCATGATGGTATAAAATGTTCAATATATATATCAGAGTAATAATAATAATGTAATGGTATATATAATGTATAATTAGTGTAATATTGATTATAATATTCACTGTATGGAATTACATAAACTGAAGAAATATGATCGAATGGTTGTGATGGAGTTTCGCATAATATATCTGTAGAATTAACAACATTTGCTAATACTGTTTTATTACTAAATACACAGTATAATGGCTGATTTTCATTGAAATAATTTCCTTTTATTCTTACTAAAGTACCACCTTGAATTGTTCCACTATTTGGTATTATTTGGTGTAATATAATTGGATGAACATATTCGATAGTATCAGATATTTCTATCCAATTATTCTCATTCAATGATAAATATAATTTGTATTTTCCTTCATAATGATATGGTGGTACAAAACAAATTAACAATTCTGAAGTTATATATTCAACATAATGAGGTTCTAAACTATCAATTCTACACTGTATTTGTTGTGGGAATGTATTCTTAAATCTACTACCTATTATAGAGATATTAAATCCAGTGTTTAATGGTATTATCTTTGGTGAAATATCTGTTATAATTTGTGATGATTCATAATAGAAGAATTTGTTTGACATGTAGAAATCTTGATTATTAAATGATAATAAAACATTTACAATACCTGAACCACTATTTACATCATTATCATCTTCTGTATTGGTTATTGTATAAGCTGGAACATTACATTGAATGCAACTTTCATTAATATAAACACCACTTACTGTTTGTTCAAATAATGAATTCTTAAATCTAATGGAAATGATTGGTGTATTGATAAATCCTTTACCAAATATTAATATTGAAGAACCACCAATTGCTAATGCTGATTTTGGTATAAACTCTGTAATCATATATTCATCTGTATATTCATAGTTTAATGTATTATAATAATCATTGTATTGATCTGTATATAACTTTCTTATTCTTATTGTTACATTCACAGTTGATATTTCATTCACTTTTGGCGTTTTACATTGTATATTATTATTATCGATTATTATAGCTTCAGTTTCATATGTTTTATTGAATAAACAATGCATATAAAATCCTTCACTTAATACACTCTTGAAATTTCTTCCTTTGATTGTAATAATTCCATTTCCAGCTTTACTTCCTGATTCTGGTGTTAATGAATATAATAAATAACTATTTACTACTTCTATCTTCTTATTATATTCATTATAATCATATTGATTATTTGATACTGATATAGTGTAATTTCCTATTGGTAAATCAGCTGGTGTAATACACATTATCTTTGTATTAGAAACATAATATGTATTTATAACTATTTCATTCATTTTACAGGATAATAATGGATTATTGATGAAATTCTGTCCTACTATAGTGATACTCATTCCTCCATTATCTGTTACTATTAATGGTGATATATCTGATAGTAAAATATCATTGTAATATGTATAATGTAATGAATTCAATGATTCTCCATAATATGAAGTTTCTATTGATATTTGTGTATAAGATGGATTAGATATTTCTGGTGTATAACATTTTATTATATTACTTTCTTCTAAATGACCATTTACTTTATAAATCTCATTATTATCTTTAATAATACAGTATATCTCTTGATATTCAATATTTCTATCAATTGTAATGAATATTTCTGTATTTCCTTTAACTGTTCCTAATGTTGGTGTAATTGATAAAATTGATAAACTTTCAAAGAATGTAAATTCATAATTTGTATTGATAAAGTCTTGTCCATTTATTGATATATATATTTCACTATTTCCAGGTATATTCTGAGGTGTTAAACAAGTGATATACGTCTTATTAACAAATACACCTTCAACATCAATATTGTAGTTATTATCATTGATAAATTTACACTTTATTAATCCTTCATTATTATCTCTAAATCCTTGACCATATATATGCAATAGAGTATTTCCTTTGATTGAACCTACTAATGGTTCTATCTCATTAATTATGATATTATCTTGGATTATTAATGTCATATGAGAATCTGTATAATCAATTCCATTATTAGATATATCTACATAAGATATTGTTGGATATTCAACTACTGGTACTTCACATTGAATATGATTATTTGATATGTAAATTGCTTTAGTTTTTATATTGGAAATCATACAACTTAATGATTCAAATGATTGGAAATAATTACCATAAAGATTAATCATATTTGGTTCATCATCTTCACTATCTCTTATTACTGTTATATTTGGATCTATTCTTTCAATTATTGGATTTCTATAATAAATATAACGAATATATTTTTGGGTAAAATCTACTCCATTATTTGAAACTGTTAAATGAACTACTTTTGTATCTTCCTCTGTAATTTCTTCTTCTATTGATGGTGAATAACATTGTATTTCTGTAGAAGAAAGATACTCTGCTGAAATGATATATTTATTATCAAATTTACAGGATAAATCTTTATTATTAACAAAATTCTTTCCATATATTTTCACCAATGAATTACCACTAAATGGACCAGAATATATATTATAAATATCTAATTCAATATTAGTTATATATTCAAATAATATTTCACTATTTGTTATAAAATCAACTCCATTCATTGATATATAAACTTCACTACTTTGTATTGAATTAACTGATGGAGATTGACATTGTAAGGTATTACTTGATATATACTTTGCTACTGAAACAATATCATTTATTCTACAATAATATATCATCTCATTTCTTAAATAGGATGTAACTGTTACATTTATTAATGTATTTCCACTGATTGGACCGAATTTTGGTGTTATTTCATATATCTGTAACTCGGGTAATGATGATATTTCCATTATTTCATTATTCTCTAAAATATCAATAAAACTAATGTTATTTGGTGAATATTCAAGTAAATATCTTCCTTCAGGTATATAATCATTAATTACACATTGAATGTAAGTTGAATTGATATAATTCACTTTGGTATATACTCTACCATCTATTCTACAACTTGATACATTTGTCATAATAAAGTCTTTTCCTATTAATGAAATAGTTGAACCAACTTCTTTAATGATATTTGGATATACATATGTGACTGTTGGTTCAATATAATAATAAAATGATAAACTATCGGTTGTATATCGATTGTTATTATAATATATAGTGAAATATAATATTACATTTTCATTGGTTGATTCTACAGTTGGTGTTTCACAACTTATCTCTGTATTGGAAATGTATTTACCATTTGTACTAATTGTATTATTATTATTATTATTATCTCTATAAAATACACAATTGATATTATCAGAATAATAGAAATTCAATCCATAGACTTTAATATTCTCATTTTTATTCATTGATAATAGATTTGGAATAACATAACTCAATTTCATTGCATTTATATAATTAATAGTGGATAATGTATATTCATTCTTATCTTGTTTATTATTTGATACTCTCAACACTACAAATCCAACTTCATGTTCTGGTGTTATACACTGTATTTCTGTATTACTAATGTATTTGGCTTGAGTATATATTTCATCAAAATAACATGATAATAATGTATTATTGATAAATCCTCTTCCATTTATTGTTATTATATTTCCTCCATAAATTGATGATTCCATTGGATTTACACTGTTTATATTAATATTAGAATAATATGTATATTCAAATGAGTATTGTTCATATATGTAATTATTAGATCTCAATACAATTCTTATTTTATCAACACCTAAGCTTGGTGGAGTTTGACATTTCAATAATATATTTGAATAATAAACAGCTTCAGTTTGAATATCTGTATGACTAAATACACAATAATATTTAGATGTTGTTGTGAAGTAATTTCCATTTATTTCTATTGTTGTATTACCATCTTCCACTCCTAATAATGGTTCTATTGAATAAACTATTGGTTGATCTTTTTCTTCAAAAATATATTCGTTACTAATAATTGGCTTGATGTATTCAAGCTTTATATTGGATATTCCAGTCATATTGTTATAATATACATTCACATCCACAATACCAATAGCATGAGGTGGTAATAAACATGATATAAATGTAGAATTATGATATTCAGTAGATATTAATAATGAATTATCTAATACACAATAGAAACTAGTTGAATTAAGGAAATGTAAACCATAAACATTCATCTTGGAATAACCATGGATTGATGCCTTATTTGTATTTTCATTATCTATTTCTATACCTGTTACATAAGGTGTTGCTAATGATTTATAAGTGATTGTATTAGTGAAATAATTGTATATGTTTAATGATAATTCATAAATATTTTCAACTATATTTTGAGGAGTAATACAGACTATATCATATTTACCAATTATTTCACATTTTGATACATATTCTATATTACTACCAATATGACAGTATATATCTTTATATTGATTGGTTACTGTATTTAATGTGATTTGTAGTGAATTATTTCTCAAATCAAATCCATCAGCTGATGCTGGAATTATCGACATAATTGTTGGAATTTCTATTAAATGATAATAATCATTAGATTTTATATAATTGTAATTATTATTGGAAATATAAATTGCATTTGAATCTAACTTACTACTGGATATTAAACAGTATATCATTGTATCATTAATATATATTGTCTTATACTCTTTATTACTATAACTACAAGTTGTTTTATCATTGAAATTATATCCTCTAATTGTCACATAATTCTCTTCATTTATTACTCCATAGATTGGTTCAATATTCTCTATTAAAGGTGATTTGTAGTATGTATAAACTAGCACATTACTAAAATCAATTCCATTATTCGATACAGTGACATTCACTTCATTTATTGTACTGTACTTCTGCCTTGGTATATAACATAATAAAGTATATTCATTAATATACACACTTGGCTGCATTTCTGTATTAATATAACAATGTAATAAACCAGTATCTACATATCCTTTTCCATGTATTATTATATAATTACTATCTCCTTCACTTGGTCCTGTAGATGGGTATAATTCATTAATTTCAAATCGATCATAGATTAAGAATGGCTCATTAATTGTTATATAATTTTGACCATCATCATATGATATAGAGATTGTTATTTGTTTTGTAAACACTTTTATTGATGGAGTTATACAGACTATTTCACCTGATAGTTTATGATAACCTTTATCTACTTCATTTACACCATTTTCTTCATCTGTGAATTTGCATAATATATTGTTACGGTTTAAGAATAATTCACTATTCTCATTCTTTTCATCACTGTATATTGTCACATATGTTCCTCCTAACATTGATCCTGTATTAGGTGATAAGTGTAATAAGAATGATAATGGTATGTAATTATATAATAATGAATTAGTGTTAAAATCTTCATTATTTAAGGAAACTGTTACTTTTACTGTTTTTTGTGTAATATTATTATTATCTTCATTTAATTTTGGTGTTTTACAGTTAATTATATTTTCACTGTTTATTACCTTACAACTAACGACATTATTATTATCACCAAATTTAGTATAAACTATACCAACTGTATTGCTTATTTCACCTGAATATGTAATATTCACTTCAGTATTTCCATTGATATTTCCACTTAACGGATATATTTCCAATAACTGAATATTATTATAATAATTATAATATTGTGTGTAAGGATATTGTGTTTTACCAATAAAGAATTTCATTGTAATATTATTATTTGAGGATTTTAATGTTGGTGATAAACAATATTGATAACTTGAATTTATATAAATAACATTCACATATATTGTATTATCAAACTCACAATAACTGTTGGTTAAATTCATAAAGTTTCTACCTTTCAATAATATCTTTGTATTACCAGTAATTGGACCTGATGTTGGTATTATTTTGTATAAAATTGGACGAGAAATAATATCATATTTCAACTCATTAGATGATGATGTATCATAATCTATTCCATTATATGTGATATATAAATTGTAATTATTTGGTTCTAAAAACAATGGAACTTTACATATTAATTCATTGATTGTATAATAAAATCCATCTGATATTGTTACTTCATCTTTATTATTACTGTTTTCAAATTTACATTTGATTATTGCAAATTGTGGAATTATATTGACAGTTTTAATATATATATTCGTCTGATCTCCTTCTATTCCAAATGTGGGTGAAATACTATCAATCTTTGGTATTTCATAATAATAAAATGGTTGATTCAAATATATATAATTTTGACCATTTAATGAATAAGATACAACTACACTATTGGTTATATCACTTGATGGTGAATTACATTTGATATTATTAGTTTTATCAACTCTATAACCATTTACTTCTATTTCATTAAATTTACATTTTAAATTATAATTATAATAATCATATAATTGTATATTCTGACTTATAGTGACCTCAGTATTTCCTGTTATTGGACCAAGTATTGGATTATAATATATGTTATTATCAATAACTGAAGTAGTTGTAACATTGTGATAATAATAGAATTGTGCAGTAGATAATCCTGACTGTTTACCAGTATTGGTTACATATATAAATACATTTGAATACTTTGAATTACTGGTAATTGGAGGTGTATAACATTGTACATGTGTATTATTAATATATGTTGCTGGCATTATTTGTTGGTTTATATAACATGATAATGTGGTTGATTCTATGAAATTAATTCCTTCTACTGTTATTAAAGTACCTCCTGAATCTGGACCAACATTGGGATAGGATGAAATTACATTGATTCTGTTATGATATTTGAAATATATCTTATTAATTGGATTTGAATTATAATCTCTTTGATTATTACTGACTGTTACTTCTACTGTATCTGTTTCTAACCCTTCTTGTTCATCAACCAATAATAATTCAGGAGAAATACACTGTATTAATGTTGTATTGATATATTCAGCTTTGGTTATTTTATCACCAAATTTGCATGTTAATAATTCAGTATTGATGAAGTTATTACCGTATATTAATACTTCAGTATTCTCATTCTTTGGACCTACAGTTGGAGTAATATAATCAATCACAGCATCATCATAATAAGTAAATGTTAAAGTGTTTAGTGATTTATCATTTGGATTGTTTAATATGGATAATAATATCATATCATTTGTATAGTTATTATTATTATTATTTGGTGGAGTAATACATTGTACAGCTATGTCACTAATAAATATTGCACTTGTAGTTGATAGTCTTTCATTATCATTATTGCTATTTAAATAAACACATGATAAATCACTAGAATCAATAAATCCACTTCCACTAATTGTAACTACTGTTCCACCAACATTTGGACCTATCATTGGCTTCATTGAATATAAGAACAATTGTGGTATAAAAGTAAAGTATAAATCACTTATTGGTATATAATTACTACCACTATTACTCAATGATATTGAATATCTACCTGGTAAATGACTTGTAGTGTTAAATGATAAACATGTTTGATTGTAGATTGTACATTTAGCAATCATATTTTCACCTATTCTTATATAACTACTGTAAGTTTCATCAGTGATAAAACCTGTACCATATACATAGACTATTGTTCCACCAGATACTGGACCTTCCTGTGGTATTAATTTTGTTAAAGTTGGTTGTGGTTGATAATATAATTGAACTGTATCATTACTTATAAAATCTATGAGATTTGTTGTTATTTCTACTGTAATATTACCTGGTTTTGATTCTGGAGATAAACATTCGATTGTTTGTGAATTGATATATTCTGCTTTTATTAATTTGTTATTGATTCTACAGTATAAGTAATTATTTCTAAAGAAACCTAATCCATGAATGGTTATTGGAACATTTCCAAATTCTGAAACAGTTTTTGGATTTATTGAATAGATTTGTAATGGGATTGTGAATATTACTGCTAGTTGATTGGTCAATTCTTCAGCTTCACCATATAATACTGTTAAATTACTAATCAATACTGATTGGTTAGATTCTAATACCAATACAGGTGTATTACATTGTATTAATTCCGTATTTATAAAAACACCATCAGTTACAAATTCTCTATTTCTACCATACATACATTTATAAACTGTATTTTCATAGAAATTAAATCCTCTTATTTTAACTACACTAGATCCATCTGTATGTATAATATTTGGATTTGTTGATATTAATCTTGGTGCTATTTTATATGTAAATGTCATTTTAGTATCCATATAATCATATGAATTATAAGATATATAAATCTCAACAGTTTCATTGATTGGATTTGGTGGGACTATACATTCTATTCTGTTATTAACTACATCATATTTCCCAATTGTAACTTTATCATTAAATCTACAAGTTAATTCTTCACTTACATTTATATAATTTCCATAAATATAAATTGGATATAATCCATAAATTGATCCTTCTGTTGGTTTTATTTCTAAGAAATGTGGAATAATATAAAAACTAAACTCCAATTCATTGCTATATGAATTAATATCATCAAAATTCAAACTAACTTGAAGTGATACATTATTCATTGGATCATAAGACGGTGTATTACACTGTATTGTATTTGTATTAATAAAATGACCAAAAACGAATCTATTTTTATTAAATATACATCCAATTGATTGATCTTCAATGAAATTACTATTATTATCACTATGAATTGTAATCACTGTATTTCCTTCAGTATTTGCACTATTTGGATAAACTGTTGTAATATTAAATGGTTTATAATAATGATATTGATAAGATTGAACTAATGTATAATTACCTGTGACTAATTCAAACAAAACTGTCTTTATATTTCCATCATCATTATTATTATCTTCATTTTCTTCAATAATTAAGTCTTCATAAGATGGTGTATTACATGTTATTTCTCTTTCAGATATATATTCTGTTTCAATTACAACATTTCCATTAAATCTACACTTTATAGTATTATCTAAAAAGTAATTACCTCTAATTGTTAACTTCGTATTACCATTATAAGCACCATATACTGGAGTATAATTATAGAATGTAAAGTATGGTATATATTCATAGATCATTCCTTCACCAGTATAATAATCATACATATTATTACTGACACTTACATTCACTGTTTTAACTTCATTTACATTGGGAACTCTACATTGAATAGTTGTGTCATTTATATAGTTCAATATTGGAACAATAATATCATCAAATTTACATCTAAAGTTGGAAGTATTATAAAAGCCAATTCCTGTTATTGTCACTATTGTATCACCTAATATTGTGCCATATTTAGGATACATTGCTGTTGGTTGAATATGAATTAATCTTTCATATATTAAACTATTCTCACTGTAATCTTGTTGATTATTGGATACTGATACTGTTATAATACTGGGTGGTCCTTGGTTTACTTTACATTGTATTAAACTATTCGTTATGAAATAAGCTTGAACAGGCTTGTCCATATCAAACCTACAGACTAAATAAGGTGAATTAACGAAAGTTTGAACCTGAAATATAAATCATATTATCACCTGTTTCATCACCATAATTTGGTAATAATGTATGAATAACTACTGGATTGTAATAAGTGAATAATAATTGATTATCTGTTGGATATAAATTACCATCTACATATAATAACAACAATGCAATTCGTGGATAATCAACTGGTGGTGAAATACACTGTATTTCAGTATTGGATATGTATTGTCCTTCAACTGTTGTATTATCAAATTTACATACATAACTGGAAGTTTCTAACAAAATTTTCACCATTTATTGATACTAAAGTATCACCACTAACAATACCTAATGATGGAGTAGCTGTAACAAATTTGAACAAATTGATATAAGAATACTCGATTCCTGTTTGACTATAATCTTGTCCATTAATAGTAACATCAACAACCACTTTTCCAATAGAATGGGATGGTGAATAACACATAATCACTGAAGCATTAATAAACACGGCATTTACAATAATATTATCAAAACTACATCTTAATGTATCAGTTGATATAAACTTATAGCCAGTTACATAAACTGGAGTTCCACCAATCATTGGTCCTTCAACTGGGAATATCTCATACAATGATAAATAGTTATAATATTGATAGATTAAACCTGATTTAAACTGTTGACCATTGTTTGAAACACCTACTGTAACATATGATGGATATAATGATGGTGTATAACATTCTATTATATTTGAAGATATATAATTTCCTTTGACTATTACAGTGTTGTTGAATATACAGGATAATTCATTAGAATCTATAAAGTTATTACCATATATTGTTATTTTAGTATTTCCTTCAGATGTACCTATTTTGGGGTATAATGATTCTAATTCTATTATATTCACATATAAAAATTCAATTCCAAAATTATCATAGTTATAATCATTATTGGATATATAAATACCAACTTTCCCTTGTTGTCTATGTTCTGGGGTGATAATTTCAATTTCTGTTGATGATAATATAGTAAATATCACATATTCATCATTCATTTTTATCTTCACTTCATTTTCATCAAAATATTGACCAGTAATAATCACTTTTGTACCTCCAGTAACTGGACCATTCATTGGACTTATAGCGAATAAATGTGGTAGATTTACATTCATATATTCTACTGTATTGGTATATTGGAAATGATTATAGGTAAGTGATGGTTCTGATAGATAATAAGGTGTAAATGATGGTGTTACACATTGAACTAATGTTGAATTCATAATAGTTGCTGGGATTGTATATGGTTTAAAATAACAATATATTTGTTTATTCATATCATCATCATCATCAATATTATCAACTGTAAATGATATTAATACACCTCCTGTATAACTACCTTTATTAGGATATATTGATTGAATGATTGGATATTTGATGAATTCTATTGTATATTTATAACTCTTATCATTTTGGTTAATTATTCCATTATTTGAGACTATTAGAGTTATATTCATTGGCTCGTTTATTATTGGTGTTTGACAGTGTATTAATCTACTATTGATATAAACAGCTTTTGTTTGTTCAGTTATTTCATTGTAAATAAAGAAACATGTTAAGTCATTTGAATTAACAAAATTATCACCAGAAATTGTAATATTTAATACTTTTCCAATTTCTCCAATAGATGGAATAACACTATAAATAATCTCACTTTCTGTGAATGTAAAGTAATTATTATAATTAGTAAACTCATAACCACCATTTATACTAACTTCAACAGCATATCTTTTAACTTCAAATTCTTCAAATTCTACATCTTCAATAGATGGAGTAACAAATTCTATTTCATAGTCAGATATTAACTTTCCTTCTACATCTATTGGATTATTCAATCTGTCAATTCTAACAATAGGAATATCATTCTTATAGTTATTAATAGAATAACTGTCTTTACTACTACTATCAAATCCACTTCCATATATTCTCACTATTGTTCCTCCAGTGATTGGTCCTTGTGTTGGTTCTATATAAGATACTATTGGATCATTAATATAGTGATATATTAAGCAATTAACTGATGATTCTGGATGTGCAAAAGTATCTTGTAATGTATATCCAATACATATATAAACACTATCTTTATAACCTAAATATGGAGAAACACAAGATATGTATGTTTCATTTATATAAGTTCCAATAATTACACTATTATTGAAGTAACAATAGATTGTTGTATTGATAAAGTTATTTCCTTCTATTTTTACATTACTATTTCCTAATATCGAGCCTTTATCAAACCTTAATGCAATTAATGTAGGATAATCATAATAATTGATTTTCAACTCATTTGAATATTCTATTCCATTGTTTGACATTGAAAATGCATAAGTACCTATATCTAAAATTGGTAATTCACATTGCATCATATTCTTACCTATATAAGTAGCTGGAATAATGATATTATCATCAATCTTACATCTAACATCAGAATTTCGTATAAAATTATAACCATAAATTACAGCAGTAACAGCATTTGTTTGTTTATAATAAATATAAGATGGTTCTATATTCAATACTTCAGGTAGTAAGTAATATAAAAATGAAAATGGTTTACTAAACTGTTGATTATTATATGATATTGATACTTCTATCACTTTGTTATTATTATTATCATTATTTTCAATCTCATTATAGTTTGGAATAATACAAATTACTGTTTTATTATCAACATATTTTAATGGAACAACAATAGTATCAAATCTACATACGCTTCCTTCAATATTCATGAAATATTCACCTGTGATTTTCATTGGATAATTACCATTTATATTATATAACTTTGGATAATAGGATGTAATTATTATATTATCATAATAATAGAATTGGAATGGTGTTTTCAGTATTTGTTGGTAAAAATGTAATTCTATTCTTACATATCCTGCTTTATGTGATGGTGTAGTACACTGTATTATTGTACTATTGATTCTATTGGCTATTGAATCATAATTATCATCAAACACACATTTATAATTGTCTTTATTATCTTCAAAATCTTCACCACTTATTGTTACTACTGTATTACCTTCTGAAGGTCCAACTAATGGAGAAATTTCATTGATTTTTGGTTTTACAATATAACTAATTATTAATTCAGATTCACTCTTTATTGTATTGTCTATTAATATACTAATAGGGCAATTTATTGGTCTTTCAAACCTTGGAGTTTGACATGTTAATTTATTATCACTTATATATATAGCTGGGTAGATTAACGATTGATCATTGTTATAAATGCATTGATATTCATATTCTCTATCAAAATTCATTCCATTTATTATCACATTTATATCTTTATAATCATCATCATTTTTCATTATTATTATTTTGTTTGGATTTACTGAATTTAATACTGGACTTGAGATGATTGTAAGGATAAATGGATCTGTAAATTGTTGCAGATTATTGGATATTTCTAATGTAATATCACCTACTTCAGTATATTTTGGAACTTCACACTGTATTTGTCGAGATGAAATGTATTTTGCATGAATTATTATTGTTTTATTAAATCTACAAGATAATGAAGGGACATTTAAGAATTTATATCCATTTACTGTTATAGTTGTCTTTCTTCGAGTATCTTCATTATTTTCATCTTCACCATTCACTATTGAATGTTTTGGTGAAATTGAATTGATAAACAATGGAATGTCATATGTGAAATTGAAATAACTTGGACTAAAGTCATATTTATTACCTGATAAAGTAACTTTTACTGTATATCTTTCATCACTATCTCTTATTTCATGTATTGGTGGTGTAATACACTTTATCATTGTATTATTAATGTATTCAGCTTGTACTATTTTTTCACCAATCTTACAATATATTGGTTCTGAGAATTGTTGTCCTCCAATAGTCAATTCTGTATTACCAGTGATTGGTCCATTCGGTGGAGATAAATACAATATGACTGGGGTATGATATAATGTAACAACTAATGGATCGGTAAATGTAATTCCATTCACAGATACTTTAACATTTATCTTATCAATAAATGAGAATTTAAGTGAAATACAATCAATTCTGTCTTCAGAATAATATTTAGCTTTTGTAGAACCAACTAATTCATTATTATTATTATTATTATAGAAGTAACAACTATATCTTGATGAATATGGAAAATATCCTTTAATCATCAACACTGAACTACCATTAATTGGAATAGAATCAGGTATAACTGATTCAACATTATAATTCTTAATTGAATAAATACCAAAATGATTTGAAACAAAATGATTGGTTGAATTCAAATACACATCAATCATTTGTACATTTTCAACACCATCAAAATCACATAATACTTTATTATGGTCAATAATCTCAATATTATCAGATGCAATACCATTTATAACACATTGTAATGGTAATTTGAAGTTATTTCCATTGATTATTAACTTATAACTTTCATTAATCACTACATAATATGGTTCAATATTATCAATATATGGAATCATTCCCACTCTTTGGCTGAATAACATTTCATGAGTAAAATTGAAAGTATCAATTAATGATTCATTCTTTACATAATCTGTAATTTCTAAACTAAGAATTTCGTCTTGAATATAACTACCATTTGAACTTATTTTCAGGTTTTTGAATGCTTTGTTCAAGTTATCAATTCCTGTTATAAACTTCATTCTTGTATCTTCTACTCCATCTCCTATTAATTCAGGACAACCAAAGTTTAAACATTCATAATAATCTAAAGTAACTGTTGAATTGATTTTACCTATAATTCCATAAGTTATATTATATAAATCACTTGATAAATCACTATCAATATCTTCAAATACATATCCAGTCATATTATAGTTAAATAAATCTTGATACTTCATATATACACTTATTCCTCCATTTAGTACATGTATTTGTAATCTACAAGTTGTAGTTGTTATTACATTATCTACTTCTAACTTATAATCCACTGTTGTGCTATATATTTCATCACTTCTATCATCAATCAGACTAATAAGTGTGTTTGGCTTATAAATAAGTGATTTTCCTAATGGTATATTTCTTATTGGATATTCTGTAACTTTGGTATTATTTAAATAATATAATTCACCTTTACTTGGTGGATTTTCAATGTAAACGGTTAAATTCGTTCTTCTGAATGGATCAGTACCGTTAAACTCCAATACAACTTCATCATTTCTGGATATATAATATTTATCACCAATTGGTGCAGTACTTTTAACCCATTGAGGTCTCATTAAATCTCCTTTATTAGGTGGATAAAAATGTGCAATTTGTCCACTAACTATACCAGTTACTGCATCATATGTATCAATATCATAACCTTCATCAAATGAGTAATAAGCAATAATTCCTTCAGTATAAATTGATATTCTATTCATTATTAAATCTGCGATTTCTTCATTATTTAATTTTCTATTGAATATGATTAATTGATCTAATTCTCCTTGAAATGGGAATATTCCACCTCCACTGCTACTGCTGCTACTAGCAATATCATAAGATGAACCAATAGTAATGGGTGTATTTGAATTATAGTATATTAATGGAACATTCCACTCATATTTCTCAGATAATAATCCATTTATATATAACTCAATAGTATGAGAATCATAACTCACTATTATATGACTCCAAATATTGGCTTGAAGCTTGCTATCACGTGGTTCCCATTCTATAATTTGTCCATCTGATGATTGTAAATGGATGTGAAATTGAAAATCATTATTACTTAAATAAGATCTATATTATAATAAATAAATATATATAGATATAGATATAGATATACATTGATATTTTATATTCACAGTTATTTGAATCAATTCCTTTCTCGATAATTGTACCATCATTAGAGGATATTGCTGGCTTTATCCAAAACGAGATTGTTATATCATTATATTCGCTTAATTTGGTTATTTCATTGATTCTTAGAAATCCTATTGAATCAATACCTCCGAAGTATAATGCATATCCTGCTGTACCTGGTACAGGATCCTGACGATGATTGGTGGTGGTTCTGATGTAATTCAAGTCATCAACTGTCAATGCTGTGGGATATACAAAAAAACTGTCAATTACACCTATGAAACCTGGTGATATGTATATTTCTGATCCTACTACCATTGGCTCTATACCCCATGCAATGTCTGTGTCTTTTTCTACATATTTTCCATCCACAAAAAGTAATGTATGACCTATATTGAGTTATAAACGAATATAATATATTAATATTAATTATATACCTCTGCTATACACTACTGAAACAAAAGACCACTCACTTACTCTCACACCTTGTATATTCACCGAATCAGCGTACCATTTGGAGTCCTTAATACATAGTGTTTGATATTTGTCAATACTAAAAACACAATATCCTCTATCTTCTTTTTGTGCTGATTTACCAGTTACTCTCATATCAGCCAACACCCATGCTCCAATACTAATCTGTTCGAGATTTGGTACTATGCCAATAGCTTGAGAACTACCATTAAATTTGTAAGCCACCAATGAAGGTATTCTACCACCTGTAGTTTCACTCATCCCATCTAAAGATGGACTTATATTAGTATAGGCATATGAAGTTAATAGTATTAATAAAAATAATATTAGGCCCTTCATCTCTCTGCAATTTTTGATACGTTGCCTCGAGCCAAACTTCATTTAATCATTTTTTTGTACCATTAGAGATATTCCATAGTTTTAATTTATTTCACAACCGCATATTACAAATATGAAAAACCGATCGGTTGAAAATGGGAGGATTCTAAGTTTAAGTCCCTCATCCAGGTTTGAAATAAAAAACTATTCGGAGAAAGTGAAAGTGGTAGAAATTCTAAAATTGCCTCATATACAAGAGTCTATGGTTAAGTTTGGCAAAGATGGAGCTTTGTCTGTTATGGAAGATTGTGAGCTTCCGCCTATTGAAAAAGAATTAGGAGAATGGTACAATGAGTGAGGAAAAGAAACTGAATTTTATATACAACATACTAAACCTAGTAGAACATTTTTACCTATTAGGACTTATAAATGGTAATTTAAAGCTTTCAAACATCCTAATAGATAAAGATGGTGCATTATGTATAAATAATTGCTTTTTGGATGAATTACTTTGTACATATGATAAATATATTCATTTCAATTTTGTAGAAGCAATTATTATTATCATATATCAAATATTGGAAGGATCTAATTTGTTTGCTAATAAATCTCTATATGAGATAGCCAAAATGAAAGTACAGACTTTAAAACCAACTTCTAAACATTTAGAGATAGAAAATCTTTTACTCTCAAATAGTTCCAATAAACTGTTTGAGGAATTACAAATAGAATTTTCTACTGTTTATGATGATTGGAAATATAAACCTACAATGGTTAATCTATTTAAAGACAATGATTTCTACTACAAATTCTATCATATATTTGATCCATATACTAGTATTATTTTATTTTATTTATTTTATTTATTTAGCTGATTTAATTCGTGAAAGAATAAGAGAAAATAAAGAGGAAGGAAGACATGAGTTGAATCTAGATGCTTGTATAATTACATAAATAATAATAATATAATGATTATAATAGATGGTTTGAGTTTTACAGGAACAGAATTTCTATGTGATAATTTACAGAGATTATGTTTTATTAGAATATTATATTTAGAGAGTAATTGGATCAAAGATGATTCGTTTAAACTATTATGTGATCATTTCAAAGATATTGATGAATTAGAAGCTTTATTCATATATAGTATATTATTTTATATTTAATATATTTATTATTAACTAGAAAACAATATAACTGATGTTGGAGTGAAGTATTTTTCAGAGAATTGTAGTGTATTGCACAATTTGAAGAAATTAAATATGGGATGTATGATAATATTATTATATTATATAGATAATGAGTTTAGTGATGAAGGTGGTAAGTATTTGGCGTTAAGTCTTACAAAGAATGTAATGTTACAGACATTGTGGATATATCGTATATTTTATCTGTGATATATAATGAATAGAGAATAAAATACAACATCCACAAGAAATAAAGTCTTTAATATTAGAAAAACACCCTAATAATAAATTAAGCATACATATTTAATTATTAATCTAATTTGATTTTAATATTATCCTATTTTTTTCATGTTATTGTGTATTGGAGATTATCTAATTATGATTAGAAGTTTTTAAAAATCTGGGGTATGAAAAAAGAGTGAACTTTTTTAAAGAAATGACTCTATGCACTTGTGGGATAGATTTAGGTACTACATTTTCGTGTGTCTCTTTTTCTAGAGATGGTATAACTGATATAGTACAAACTGACACAGGAAGATCAACAACATCTTCTTGTGTGTCATTTTTTAATAATAATATAATTGTTGGTGAAGCTGCTAAAGCAAAAGCCTTTAGTAATATAAAAAATACAGTTTATGATGCTAAGAGGATGATTGGTCATAATTTTGATGAGAAAGGAGTTCAAGAAGATATGAAACATTGGGGATTTGATGTCCAAAAAGGTTCAAATAATGGATGTTTAATAACAGTAGAATATAAAGGATCTCCATATTTAATCACTCCTCAAGAAATATCAAGTCATGTTTTAAGATATATAGCAGATAACGTGCAAATAAGGTGTGGTGTACCAAATGGATCAACTATTCATGCTGTAATTACAGTTCCAGCTTATTTCAGTGATGAACAACGAAGATTAACAATAAATGCAGGTGAATTGGCTGGATTGAATGTATTACAAGTAGTGAATGAACCAACAGCAGCAGCTATTGCATATGGATATAAATATTTTGTAGAACACACCGATAGAACAATATTGGTATATGATTTTGGAGGTGGAACATTTGATGTAAGTATAATCGAAGTGAAGAATAAGAACATCACAGTAAAAGCGACAGGTGGAGATACTCATTTAGGTGGAGAAGATATAAATGAAAATCTATTGAATTATTATATTGAAAAACTGAAGAAAAAAGATGTAGATATTTCAAAGAATAAGAAGAAATTATGGCAATTACGAAAAGCCATAGAAGAAGCAAAGTTATTTTTGAGTGTTTCAGTAACAGCTGAAGTAGAGAGTAGTACTTTAGAAGATAATGATATAAATACTGAATTAACCAGAGCTGAATTTAATAGAATCAACAAAAAAATATATGAAAAAACAATTGATATAGTAAAGAAAGTGATAAAAGAGAGTAGGTTAAAGAAGAATGATATAGATGATATAGTATTAGTTGGAGGAAGTAGTAAAATTATTAAAGTTCAAGAATTGTTATCTGATTTCTTCAATGGAAAGAAATTGAATAAAGATATAAATCCAGATGAAGCTGTAGCTGTAGGTGCTGCAATTTTAGCAGAAGATATATTAAGAGGTGTAAAAGAAAGAAGAAGTTATGATGGAAGAATGGAATTGATTGATATATCGACAGGTGAAATTCTTAATCCAGAAGATAAAGCTATGAAAATATTAGATGGAAAAAATGAAATAATAGATTCTTCATCAATATATGAAAAAGATGTTTTTCATAAAATCATATTACCAATTTCAAAACTTAGCTCATATAGAAAAATTGTAATTAGTAATGGATATAAAGTGCCAATAAAACCTAGTAGAGGTAGAACAGTTCTGGTATATGACATATTACAACGTAGTATAGGGTTTGCTGACTTCTACGGTGGTTTTTATAAATTAATAGAGAAAAATTCTATCATTCCTTGTGAAGGATCTATTGATTCTGATAATGCTGTTGAAAACGAAAAGGAAATTCATATAAAAGCGTATGAAGGAGAGGATAAAAAAGTTAAAAACAATAGATTCTTACATGAATATGTAATTGGTAATCTTCCGCCCTGTAAAGCTCATGAAATAAAAATGATAATAACTTTTAGCGTTAATGCAAATGGTATATGTAATGCATCTGTAGTTCCTGATAATAAAAAATACTTTAAAGATGTTAACTTTTCATTCAGTATAAAATAAATATTCTATCCAATGATCTATATATTCACATAAATAATAATAATTAAGTTAAATACAATTTAAATATTATAAAAAATAACAATTTTCAAAATAGAAATGAAAATGTAATTTTTATGTAAATTACCTAAAAACAGTTTAAATTTATTTTTTGATTTTATCGTCAAATAATCATAATTTAAGTGAATAATATCGATTTTAGTTATGCAGCAGACATTTTTAACAGGTTTAGATGATGCATTTGTCGCATTACTCAAATATGAAACACCAGTATTAATTAAAAGCTTTAAATCAATATTAGGATAAAAAAGCAAGAAAAGAAATGACTAAACAAAGAATTGCCAAACTTAGAGCTTATGCACACAAAATTGGAAGAAGAATGCTTTTTTTCAAACAATGGAATCAAGGAGCAAAAGAAACAGTGATGAAAAGAAAAGGAATCAGTATAAATAATAATAAAATTAATAAATTTACATAGATAGTCAACAGCATTACAAATTAATTAGAGAAATCAATTTTAACAATATAAGTGCAGATTATTATCAATCTTTACCTTTTGGACCATGTATAGATATGTTACCTCCATTATGTCCTGAAAACATCTCTAAAAGTCAAAGATTAGAAGTAAGAATGCCAGTGACAATAGTATTTCATAAGCGTCAAGTCTATTGGTTATATACTGATAAAAGTGGGCATATAAATAATCGTGATTTAGTAGATGATTGGCAAGGAGATGCTTATAAAGCAATAACTGGTGAAGTTTTTAATTATGAACATACATCTCATAAAGTATTATATATTCTCACTATATTATTATTATTATTATATATAAAATAGCCTGTAGCAGTAATAAAATCACCAGATTGGGGAAATCCACAAAAGAACACTACCAGAATATTAAGAGATAAAGATTTAGATGAAATGTTACATGAAGGTGGTGAAAGACTGTGTATTCAACAATATATACCATCCAGGGGGAATGCTTCATTTACCCGATTAGTTTATCATCCAGGAACACCTATTACTGGATGGAGTGTATGTAAAGTTAAAGCACCATCTCCAAGAATACAAGAGATATTGAATAATCCATATGGAATGAGTGGAATGGAAAGTGAAATAAAGACTCTATTGAATGATGCATTTTTAGTATCAACTGATCAACCAGATTCAGTAAGAATATTTCCAGTATAATATTTTATGTTATTTCTTCTATTTTTTTGTTTAGATTCATGAAAGAGTAATTCCAGAACCAGCAGAATTTTTAAGAAGAATAGTAAAGCATATGTCCAAATATGCATTTCCTGGTTTATCAATTAAGTTTACTGAATATGTAGGTGATTTTATCATTGATTCTAATGGTGTGTGGTGGTTTATACAAGTATATTTATATTATTATGTTTATATTATTATTATTCATAGACAAAAGCATTTCAAATATCAGAAGAAAGTAAAAATCAAATCCTTTACTATCAAAAATCACTCGAAGAAGCTCAAAGAGAACATGGTGAATATGCTGATATAAGAGATAATGAAGATCATCGACCAGTAGAAGTAAGAGGAATGTCACCAAGAGAAAGACAAATATATTTAACCAAGAAATGTTTTCCACAAGGAAGTGTATGTGTATTTTGTGGAGTAAGATATCAGAATGATAGAAAAGTAGTTGATTCTATAGGTAATAATTTATCTGTGTTAGTACCAGAGTTTGGTTATTCTGTATCTTATCATATGTTAGATACTACATTAAAACATTTAATAAAGAGAGGATGTAGTTCAGATATATTTGATTTATTTGTAGGAAAAACAAAGAAATGTAAACCTTATGAGAATTTGAGAATATGTAAATTATGTTATGATTTATACACAAAGACACAACAATTGATTAGAATAGAAAAGAAGTTAGTTTCATTTCTTGGAATAGATATAAAATCAAATAGAATTCCATCTTATCCAAGTTCAGGCAATTGTAGATAGACATGAATTAAAAGCTGATGTAAAACAATATAGAATAATGATATTCATACATGAATTATATACATTAAATGCAGAAAGACATCAACATTTATTAAAATCTTTAAATTCTTCACCATTTGAAATAATATATTATATATTAAACAGACCATATCATTTTACATACTATTTAAATACCGAGTGATAAAGGAACATATCCAATACGTCATGTTCGATTATTCTACTTATTTGCTAGACAAATGGATATGTTTAAAATTATTAAAGACAATATATTCAAAATAGAAATATGGCAACAAGGAGAAAAAATAGCAGTGAGTAGTTGTAAGTTAGATAGATTATGTCAACCAGGTGTAGAATCAGATGATGGTAAAAAGATATCAATTTCATTATATCTTCCAACTAATGTAATTGGTGATATGGGTTTGAAATTATCATTGTGTTTAAAACAAGATGATAAAATCAATCCACCAGAAAAGAGTAAATTTTGTTATATAAATGGTTTGTATTATCCAAATGATAATTATTATGATAGTAGTGCAATTCCAGATAGTTGGATATCAGCTGTAGCTAAAGATCCAAGATCAACAGGAATTACTAATATAAAAGATAAAGTATATGATGAAGTACCTTATATTAATGTTCCTCATTCATTTACTCATAAATCATTTGTTGGTGGAATCCAAGACACTCCAGAAAGAAGAAAGAAAAGGAAATCTTTATTTAGAAGAATATTCACTTTAGTTACAGGTGATGCAAATAAACTAATTGTTGATTGCGCTTTATTGAAACATTGTATTACTGTTCAAGTATAATAATATATTTTTTGTTTTACATGTTTATTGATATAGAGTAGTGAAGTTCCAAAACAAGATAATCCAACTGCATTAGTTAATAGAGATCCAGATCCTTATTTAACCTATCATATTTGTATGTTATTGAATTATGATCCAATCATTCGAGAAAGATTGCATCCATATGATTTGAAAGGAAAAGGTGAAATTGAATGGAAAGAATTCTATGCATTAGCTGAAGGTGCAATAACTAATGCTTCAATTGGTGGTAATTATAACGGTGAATGTATTAGATATTGTAAAACTCATGGTAGTTGTCCACATTACAGTAGTGATTTGTATTGTATGATTTGTAATCAAGAGAAGAAACCAGTTCAAACTTTTACATATGAAAAATCTGCTTATAACAATTTTGATGATAATAATAGTAGTAATAATTCTGAAACAACAGCTGAAGATAAAATAGATTTGGATAAAATTATTGGTGGAGAGAATAAACCAGGAAGAACCTATCATAAGTATGGATATTCTGCTTATAAAGCATATCCCAAACCACCAAAATCAAAAATAAGACCAGCTACATCCAGATCATATTATAAACGAAGTTCCACATTAGTTGATCCAAACAGAAAAACAAACAGAATTAAAAGTGCTCAAGCTGATCAATATAAAGCAAGAAAAGTGAATGGGAGAAGATATAGTGCTGTATAATTATATATTTTATATTATAAATATAGACATCATCTGTTAAATCATATAATAGTGATTTAGATGATTTTATTAATGCTCAAAAAGCTTTATTAGCAATTAAAAATGCTGAAAAAGATAATTCCTCAACAACTGTTAAAACTGAAAAAGAACAGAATCCAGAATGGAATGTTATTCCTCTATCACCAATTATATCTCCAGAAAAAGAGAATAAGAATGATCAACTTGATGCTTTATCAGATTTTGAAAGTGATGATGAAATAGAATTATCAAGGAATAATAACGATGATAATGAACATGTAATAAAGAGATTAAATGAAGAAAATGATTCTAATAATCAAGAAGAAGTAGAGGGAAGAGGGAAAATGAGAATAAAGAAAATAAAAAGCAATCTTTAGGAGATGATTTTGAAAATGACAATTTTGAAGATGAGTTTGAGAAAGAGTCAAATAATGAGTTAGAAAAAGAATCAAATGATGAAAATATGAAAGGTGAAAATGAGGAAGAAGAAGAAGAAATTCTTTTTGAAGTGAATTCTAATGACAGTACAGAAAGAGAAACTTCTCTTTTTATAAAGTTATCACCTAGAAGCCAAGATTTGATCAATACAGCTAAAAGAAATGTCTTATTCTTGTATGTTCAATATGATAAAGTAAAGAAAGTTGAGAATTTATTTAAGAGTAAGAATATTCAAGTAGAATCATTAGATGAAAGTAGAAATGATTTGACTTTAATGCAATTGGCAATGAAAAATGTATACTCATTATAAAATATTATATTTTGATATAGGAATCTAAAGAAATGATGAAATTACTATATGATAATGGTATTTCACCATTCACTAAGAATAATAAGAATGTTGATTCTTATGAATATGCCAATTTAAATTCTAATAAAGATATTTCTAATTTTTTAGATCAATTAACTAGTTAATTATTTATATTTTATTTTCATCTTTTCAATCTACTAATTTCAAAGAACAACAAAACATAAACAAATAAAAAATTAATTATTTAAATACAAAGGAGAATATATTCTTCTTTTAGATTCATTTTTACCATTACTTTTATCAGGACTATTATACTCTGGTGGTTTAATCTTTTCACACAATGTTTCTAATCTCTGTGCTTGACTTATCAAATCAAATATCTGTTTTGATACTTCTTTAGGATCTATTTTATTGGATGTAAGTGTTTCTTCTAATTCTTTTGCTTTTTCATTCTTCTGTTTAGCAATCTCCATAGCTGTATCATAATCCAAATCAACCCAATCTAATGGAGGTATCTTCTTATCTTCTTTCATTGCACCAAATGTTAATGCATTTAAAAATGGTTTCCAAGATATAACAGCATTTTCTATTTCTGTATATTTCGTCAGCCAATCTCTAATATCTGATATACACATTACACCATACTGTTTCATATCATCGATAATACCAACCATTGTTTCAAGATCAATACCTGGAACTGTAGAACCTTTTGCATCAGCTGGACCAACTTTTGAATCATATAATCTCTTTAATTCACATCTATAAATAATAATAATATATAATACATATGCCAATCTGATAATACTTTAGTTTGATGTGTTAATTTCATAGTCTTGAAATCAATAACTGTCGGTAATGGAGCATCTGTAAATTTTGAATAATCCACTGTCTTTGTATCTTTAAACATATTATTTAAAAACTCATCACTTTGATTGGCTAATTTCCTTTTAATTTCCTTTTCTTCTGTAAATAACAATCTTGTACAAGCTGATATAGGATAGGGTCCTTTCGGTTTATTAGTTTTCTTGAGTGATTTTGTATTAGTACCTGGTTTTATTGGAACTCCTCTAATATCAGTGGTAAATTCATTTATTGGTTTTGGTTTTGGTTTTGGTTTATTCAATTTAATACCTTTCATTTCTAATAATGCAGCTTTTGCTTTGACTCTTTCTTCGTCTGTCACATAATGTGAATCTAATGTGGTAAGGGATGGAATTGTTCCTATAACTCTTAGTCTGTAGTTTGTTTCAGCTGCTACTGGATTATTCTCTAATGTAAGATAATTTAAGAATTTAAAATGTGAGAGAAAAACTAACACTTTATCAAGATTCTTTATATTGTTATTGGCTAATTGTAGTTCTTCTAGAAATTTCATTTTGATGATTGATGAACCTTCTAAAGTACTTATTTTATTATGATGAGCACATAATTTCTTTATTCTAAAATTTTTATCTAATCCTGTTAAGGTTTTTATCTGTTTTATTATAAAATTAATAAAATTTATACATTATTATTTTGAATCCATAATACTTCTAAATTAACAAAATTGTCGAAATTTCCAATTACATCAATATCTCTATCAGCCATAAATAACTCTTTAATGCCAGTTACATACTTCCAGTTAGAATAAGGTATTTCATTAAAACTATTGTAATATATATAATTGATAAATACGGATTAGACACGTTCTGCCCCTCTAGATCTCCATCAGCACTCATTTTTATAAAAGAAACGGAATAAGTGAAACGAATATAATTCTAATAATTAAATAAAGAAGCATAGAAATAGATTCAACAGTGAACAGATGTTAAAAATTATTATTTATTGCCTGTATTTTGCATTTAATTCCATTATACTATCACAACACACAATATTCAATGGTTTGTTGCAATACTACTAAAACTCTTTTAATCCAAAACTATATTTCGATTAATAAATTACATCACATGTAACGTCATCGCTTCTTGAGATACAAGAATAAAATTCTTCAAGCTTTTCTCAAACTATTTTTAAATCTAATTTTATGGATAAACGAGTAAGGGATCTGTTTGAAAAAGAGAGTATATATTGAATGTAAATATTTTGCATTAGAGAAAAAAAACAATAGAAAATATTTATATGAAAGAGCTGAAATCTATGATGATGAGAGTAAAAAGTATGTAGCTGGCCGAATAAAAGGCCAACATGATGATCTTGTCATATATGCAAATCCAAGAAAGGCTACTGAAGATGAATACACTTCTATCGAAAATGTCATATTTTTAGAGAGAGAAATGATAAAAAAGTCGAAATATATCAATATTTATTTTTTGAAAGAAGAATGTTCGTATAATTTTTCATTTTATTACCTATAGTCAAACCTACGAATTAGTAAATGAAATGACAAGAATATATAAAGTAAGGGATTTATCAACAGGTCAGATATATACAATAGATAAATTTAGTCCTGGTATAATATTTATATTCATTTATAGATTATATTTATTCCCCAATCTATTTACCTTCAGATAAGATAGTAGGTAAATTAATAATATTGCAATATACGGGAGATCTTGAGTCACTGTGTTATGTCGATAGACAAATATCAGAATCAGAATATAAATTATATTTATTTACAGAAAGTAAATATTTTAATGTTGATTTTCTAAGATGTGAACATGTTTTTTATATTGTGGTAAATCCTTTAGATGTTGTACCAAAAACACTTCATAAGAAACAGATACTGTTATATGATGGAGAATATAAATGTGAACATGGTAGTTTAGAATATTTCGAAATTGATTCTGATGATAATGATGAAGAAAATAATCCATCCACTCCAAAGAAGAAAGATGAAATTACATCTACTTTTGATGTTAATAAGAAAGTGAAGAAAGAAGAAATAAATCCAGAATTGATTGATAAAAGTAAATTTATTTTTTGGAATGATTATGGTGAATGTGTATATATATATTTAATATTATATTATATTATGAAAATAGAAAGAATTTAAATTGAAAGAATCAATATTTGCATTGGATAGAAAAGGGATCTGAACTGGGAACTCCAAACTATGTATTTATATATATTTATATTTATTTATTAATATGTATTAGGATATTACTGGAATATACAATTTAGGTAATACTTGTTATATGAACAGTATAATTCAAGTATTACTACATACACCTCATTTCTTACGATTAATAATGACCACTTTACCATCAATAGATAATACCAATACAAAACTATCAGAGAATCATGTGTTATCGTCATTTTGTGAAGTTTTATTTGATTTATATAGTAAAAGATATAAAATCTATAATCCATCATTATTTCGTTCAATATTAGCGTGGAATAACTCAATATATAATTCATTTGAACAGCAAGATGCATCAATGTTTCTATTAACCTTATTCGATTATTTTGATCAGTGTAAATGTAATGATGTGGTTAAAACCTTATTTGAAGGAGAACAAGAGATTACAATTACTGGCGAATGTAAACATAACTCTATAAGAAAAGAAACATTTTTAACTATTCAATTACATTCAGAAATAGGAAAATTCTGCGAGATTAAAGATCTGTGGAATAATATGTTAAAAAATGAAGAATTGAGTGATTTATGGAATTGTGAAAATTGTAAAAAGAAAGTGAAAGGTTCTAAGACATTAAGAATATTAAAACATCCAAATATTCTTATAATAGAGTTATGTTATAATGCTTTATATGAAAAGAAGTTTAAATATCACACTGTAGAAGAGATAGAAGGAAAAACTTATATTTTGTTTGGAATAATTGCTAGAGTAGGTGAAGATTTAGATTTTGGTCATTATTATTCAGTTGTATTAAAGAATAATTCGTGGTACAGTATCAGTGATGATCACGTATCAGAATTATCCAGTAAAAGGATTAAAACTGATAATGCAATATTATTATTTTATTGCTTGAAAGAGTTTGATAGTAATATTGAAGAAAAACAGATGGAGTTTTCTACTCATTATCTTGATCCTAAATCTCCATTACATCCTTCTCACAAGACTAATGATGATGTAGAAAAGAATAGAACTCCTATAGCTGGTGTTGTGTAGAATGATTCGAATTTTGTAAATAAATATTAGATATAAATGTTGTTTGTTTTTTGCTTAACAATACAAACATAAAGATGAGAGAAAAATAAAACTATTTGTTACAATATAAATATATATCTATTCACTTTTAAAATCTTCATAAACATTAATCCAACCCTTTCTTCTTTTATCCTTCTGACCCCATAATTCCAAGAAGAGAAATTTATTTTTACCATTTTTCTGTGGATTCTCTGTCTTAACACCTTCCTCATCATAATAATCTTCAATTTCTTCATCTTCTAAATCATGATCATCACTATTACCATGTATTCCTCTTCTTCTTTCTCTCTCAAGCTCAGGGTTTGGTCCTGGTAGTAAAGTTTCAATTAAATGATATAATTCTTCTTGTGGTTTATCATCTACCATCTTTCCTCTTAATTTTTTATTGGGTCTAGCAAAATCCATTATAACATCAGGGTTACGTTGATGTCTTATCTCTAATTGTGCAAATTTTAAATTACCTGTCTGTGTTTTCATCCCTCTTCTCAACATTAATAGAGTCTCTTTACAGTATCTAAATGGTTCACCATCTGATGAAATAAACTCATTATTGAATGATTTTTTCACCCATGTAACATTTTCTACATAAAAATATCCGATAGATTCCATAACCTTCAATAAATCATACTCATGCTGTCTATCACTCCAAATGAATATAATACCAGCTTTCAATATATCTTGGAATGTCTTTTTAAAAATTAGTAAATCATCTGTATTAATCGCATGATAAGGTGGATCTATCAATATACCCTGAAGATTAGTAAATTCTAATAATCTCTTATCATGTAAAATATCATTAGACACCAAATAATGACTATTTGCTTCTACAACCTTAGGATCTTCATATGGATAGAATCTAATAGCCCAGGAGAGTGGTAGTTGTTTAGGTATTTTGATATATTCAGAAGTATGAGGTTTTGAGATTTTCACTTTTTGAATTGCTTTTAAATTGCCATTTGCATCGTTTGTAACAAGTAATACTTTTTCTTCATTTTCTGGTATAAATCCTCGCATAGATAATGCAGTACCACGATGATCATAATCACGACCAAGACTATTGAGTAAATTAGTAATAATTATATCGTATATATATACTATTCATGATAAAATTCTTCATCTGATTCTGAGGATTCTTCATTTACATCATAATTATCAGTATCACTGTTAACATCATCTGTATATAAGTCTTCATCATCTAATGCTTCAACTGTGAAGGAAGATGTCATTTTAAATATTTCCTCTAAATCTTCTGTACTTAAATTTTCATTCTTATTGTTTTCTGCTTGTATATTCTCTGAATTTCCACTATCACCTGTTTGTTTGGATTCTTCTGAACATATTTTCTTTTTCTTTTGATATTCTTCTAACCATTCGAATTTCTTCATAATTGCATCTACACTTTCGTCATCTTCGACATAACCTAAATACAACGAGGAAGAAACATTTTTTCTTTTTTTGAGGCTTTTCTGGCAGATCTTCTTGCTAATTCTAGATGTGGTTTGCCGTCAGTGCTATTATTTATAATAAATATAAGTATAAACATACCTACAAACAGGACAGATAAATCTTTTTGTGGCATTGATTTCTGAAGGTGATATTCCCATACAAGTATCATGATACTTTTTATCACATATAGAACATTCTATAATTTCAGAATCATCATCACCACCACATGTACATATCTAATAGCATTAAATATTACTAATATACAGTGTTGTCTTCTTCCATTTTAATAATTATTATAAACCCGCCAAAGAAAACGAATATAAATTTTGTATTTATCTCAAACAAGTTTGAAATTAATAATTTTAAAAATGAAGGTAAAACAGATATTAAAATTGGTTGGATGTATTGTTTTATTTCATGCGGCTTATTCATTAGTTCATTGTATGAATTGAATGTATTTTTATTTGTAGATAAGAGTTTTCTTCCATCAAACACAGAATTAAGTTTATCAATGATTCCTTTAGATGTATTGATATGATATGATATTAATTTTATTCAATAGATATACATACAAATAGTTTTCTCTTTTCTTGTGTTGTTATATGCAAATATAGCATATTCAAAGATGGTTCCAGTTGTTCAAACAGAAGAATCTAGCAAATTCAAGTCAATGGAGTATAACATAACCTAATTATTCATTTTTCTAATCATGTAGGCAACCACCTCTTGTTAATTTTATACCACTGCAAAATAGAGCGAATGTATTTGCAGAGAGGATTGGTAAAATAGCAGAAAGAGAAGATGTTGATTAATTATTATTTATAATTTTAAATGTTTATGTGGAGGTGGATCTGTAATAAGCTCTATTTTAATATAAAGGCAAATATTATTATCAAATCTATTTCTATCACCAAAAGCAAAATAGTTTGAATATTCTCAAACTTTGAAACGGACAAATAGTTCATATCAAAAACTCTCAAATCCTATCAAAGCACAATTATTAATAGGATTATTAACAATGGATAATAAAGACAAGAAACCTCTTAACAAAAACGTATTAATACTGTGAAATAATCATCACTAGGCTAATGAATTCGTTCCTAAAGCTAGAACTACTGATTATAGTCAGCCAGTATAATTTTGAAAAAATCTATTATTTAATAGAGTCAAAATTATGGAAATATGAATCCTTCTTATCCTCCTACAACAAATTATGCTGATCCAAGAGAACAGAATGTATAAGATGTTTGAAATATATTTATAGATATATTCTTATCCACAACAGCAACTACAATATCCAACTCCATCTTATCAGTATGATAATTCAGGTTATTCTTCACAACCATATTATCCATCTCAAGATCAGTATTACCAACAGCCATCACCACCGCAACATCAATATTATTCTCAACCACCTCCTCCTCAACAACCATATTATCAACAACAACAACCTCAATCTTATTATCCTCCTCCTCAACAACAACAACAACAATATTCTCCACAGTATGAACCAATAGAAACATCGTATGTTAGACAACAACAGCAACAAAGTCAAATGAGTAGTAATAACCAACCACCACCACCAATTAGTACATTTATATACAAAAATGTATGTGAAGATGGTTCAAAATGTATTCAAGCGAATTGTTCAAAATATCATCCATACGGAAGAATAATCGATGGTACGTACTTAGGTGAACAAGAAATCAATAAAAACGGCGAAGCAATCTTACATTACGATGAAAATAAAGAAATTATAAGAGAAGATACAGTAGAAGGTGAATTCTTTGTTAAATATAAAGATTGTAGTTGTTGTCATGGTTATATTTATGGTTGTAATAATGCAACATGTATTGAATTAGGTCAATGTTGTTGTTCAATGGCTGATGAATGTGATGATGTTGATAGTGATAACAATAATATATCAGTAGAATATATCAATAATAATATTCCACCTGAATATACATGTACATGTTGTTGTGGAATGTGTAGAAATTGTCCTAATTGTCCTGAAGGTATTTGTAAGTGTACTTCTGATACGGTATGGTATCCTGAAAGTGCTGATTGTCAATGTTGTAAAGGATATAAACATAATTGTGAGAATCCAATTTGTTATCAGAATGGTGAATGTGTGAGATGTAAGAAGAGTAATTAAAAGAAAGAAGATGAAGATTATGTATTTTCAAAGAAATGTTATTATTATTATTATTATTATTAAAATGAAATATGTAAAAAAAATAAACAAAAAAGAATATAATAAAAAATAAATATATTTAAACAAATAAAAAAAATGTTATTATTATTTAATGTTTTTTATTATTATATTCAGCATCAGCAATTATTTTTAACCATTCTTTTATTGTGTTATTGAGAGAAAACTTCTCATTTACCCATTTTTTCATTTCAATTCTTTTCTCTGTTAAATTCATATTTACAGCTTCAATTATCTTATAAGCATATTTTTCAAGGAAGTCATTTCTATCACTACCTTCTTCGCAACCAAGATCAAATTCTTTGGTGATTTCTGGAATAACAGAGTGTTTATATAACGATGTTATTGGAATACATCCGTATGACATTGCTTTTAAACATGTTATACATCCTACTTCAGGATATGAAGTTGGATATAATAGAAAACCTGATTTAGAAAAGAATATACTCAATTCATCTTGATTTGCACCACCATGCAATATAACTCCAGGTGTAGTATGCAAAGTATACAAAAAATAATTTATGATATCTTCTTTAGTGTCTTTTTTTAAATATTCAACATAATTCTCGTGAAAACCATAAAAGACATGTAATTCAGAGTTTGGAATCTTTACATGAATATATTTCCATATCATTAGAATAGAATCTAATCCTCTACTTGGTTGACTTGCATAAACGAATATATTATTCTTATTCATCAAAGGTAAATCTAAACGATTCGTATATAATTGAACATTTATTAAATAGCTCTACAGAATATAGTATTAATTATAAATAAATACTTTATTGTGATATATCTCATTTATTAACGATTTATGAAATTCACTTTGCACAATTATATAATCAATGTAAGAATTAACCCATGTTAAATTTCTCATCCATTTTGGTTCATCTTTAAGCCATATTACTGTTTTATATTTTCTATCTTCCTCCACTAAATAAAAGCCATAATAAGAACGAAATATTATAAACAACAGTAAATTTTTAATACCATTTAATGGAAGCTTTAAACATTCAATTGGATACCATACTATACAACCGCCTGATTCAGTAAATACTGATCTGACAGTTTTATTTTACAATAGACTTCTACCCAATAACCTAATTCTCCTAATTTCTATACAAAAAAAAAATACTATTTAGTATACATTAGTTACTTCTATTAATGATTCTTCAGATCCTCCCAAAAATCCTCCTAATGCACTTGGTCCAAAAGGCTGGAACCAAATAGTATTTTCTGTTACATAAAATATTAATAACTGTTTATCATCTGGTATTTTTATTCTGATTTTATATAAACAAAAATAATTATATTCATTTTCAATGGCATATGGAATCATTGCTGTGTATTTATTTGGATATATAATGTCATTTACTCTAATATTCAAATCATATAAATATGTATATATTACTGTAACTAAAGGAAATAGTTCTATTACTTTTTTCAATCTATAATATTATATATATTCATTTTTTAATACGAATTTTTATTTTTCAAATATAGATATTTTACTTTTGTAATCAAGTCTATGTATTTATGGGTTTTACTTTCTTCAACATTATCAATAAATGATGAATAATATTGAAATCCACTAGAATATGATAATTTGGAAGTATAATTAACCATATCACAGTATAACTCATAATCTAGACTATTCATAAAATGGGTATTTAATTGTTGTTTTACTTGATCACAATTCTCTTTTCTTTTTTCCAACATACATAATAAAGATGTATATATATACACTAATTTACTATCTGAATTTTCTGTTATATTCACAATACTTATAAATAACTCATAAACTCTTGGATTGTTGTAATTTGATGCATGTAACAATCTTACAAACATATTCTCTGCAATATAAGACTGTGGATTTATTTTTGTATATTTATAAAGACAATCATACAATAAAACCTCGATAGATGGTAAAGATATAAAACTGTGCGAATTTGTGTTTACAGAAATATATTTCATTCTTAACGAAGATTCATTTATCAATTTTAATTCTTCTTTTATTTTTGTATCTATAATCTGATGATTGATATACTTCTTTTGATTAAATTGATATGATTGAGATGATAAATACTTTGCCAAATCAATCTGTAAATTCAATACTGCATTTGGATATAATTCTAATGTATTTATTGTTAGATATAACTCTTTAAATGAATTACAGTATAGAATTCCCTTTTCTACATTAATATGTTCTGAAGTGATTAAAACAGTTGGAATTCCAATCCATAACACATTTTTATTCACTTCATCTGTTATAAAAAGGCATGATATCCTAATAACTTCATTAAATTGGAATAATATTTCTTTATCTATGGCACATACAATAGATGATTGAAGTATAGAATGAAATTGGTATTTGTAATATAATATCACAATATAATTATTTCTGAAAAACATATTTTTTATTTTTTCTGTGTTTAATTCATTATTAAAATTAATTACTATTAAATGATTTCTTTTAAAAGTAATATCATTAGTATAATATCTCTTCATAAAGAGATTTTTATGAAATTGTCTACATCTATTAGAAACTCCACAATATGGTTCTATATTAGATACTAGCAAATTTTCTTTCAATCTTGATATTTGATTGCCATTTTCAACTTCAATTATTTCTGAATTGTGAATTTGATATAAATTATTTAAAGTTTTAGAAAGCACATAACTTTTTAAATACATAATAATTATTATTAATGGTAAACAATACATAAATAATACAAAAATTGAGTTTAAAATATCAAGCCAGAATCAAGTCTATATAACAACCATTGATAGATAACATTAATACTAACAAATTCAAAGAAGAATTATTTAATTAAGACAATAAAAAACATACTCACAAAATAATATATACTTAATTAAAATGAAGTAATTATTACTGTTCTTTATCTGTTTTAACACAGCATGTAGCAATTAGCACAATTACCTAGGATGAATCATATAATATAAATTATACTTCTATAGCCATTACTATAAAAATAAAAGCCACAACTGGATTAGTATATTGTTTCAACTCATCGACTATATTTTTTTTCATATCATCAAATGAAGTAATATTATTACATAAACTAGGGAAAAATTCACACTATTTCATTAAATAATGAAATATTGTATATACAGATGATTTTGCTGAAGTTATATTATTACAACAAGCATAATATGTAGCATTAACACCTTTATCAAATGTATCTCGTATATCATCCATAGGCCAAGCTATTAAGTGAATATAAAGGTTATATATTATATATATACTGTCTGAACTGAATTCATCCATTACTACCATTATACTCAAAGCAAAGAATAACTCAACGATAAGCAACAGAATAATAGCGATTGTGTACACAGTTAAAAACATGCACTTAACACATTTGCAACACAAATAAGAGGCCATACCAACAACTGCTAGTAAAAATATGAATAAGCCAACCGCAATAACGACTGTTCCTAAATCTTTAGATAAAAGGTCTGTTCCTACATTGCCAGCACAATATAACAAAACTATTCCTAATGCTGCTACTATTAACCCAACAATCTATTCAAAAATAAATGAATCTGACTATAAATACGATCAAAACGGTGTTAATAACACCTAGTGCGAATTTTAGCATACAACAACACCTATTCAAAATAAAAATATCATATACATTTTTATGTGTAAATTTACGAAAGATTAAAAAAATAAAACTGATAATATAGCCGTTTCTCAAAATTGTCAAAATAATGTTTATATTTAATTTTTGTTTTGTTTTGTAATGATATTGTCAAACGATTAGTATATTAAATGAATATTCATAAAAAGTGTTATTAAAAGTACATTTATACTAATCACATAAATCCTTTTATCCCTAACTAATATGATCTGACACCCAAATAATATTCTCTCCACTTCTTTAAACAACAAAATGCGCAAGTATTCTGTCTCTTAATTTCACCTCTTCCATTGAATTTTAAGAATTTGCTATAAGGTGCAAGATGCTTACATCTACCGCATTTCAACAACACAGTCGAATAGATTGCCCAGTCAGCAAGATGATTTGGAGCAACTTTCATTGAACACTCTCTACATAAGAATGAAGTATGGTGTAAAAAACAATCTGCTTTAATTACACCTCTTTTACATCCTTTACAATACACTTTATCTCTAGTCGATTTGTAGAATGAAACAATCTCTTGTAATAATTTTTCTTTTCTATCTTTTTCATCTGGTAATATTTGAATGATTTCTTGAGGGTTACTGGAGTATACAATAAGTTCATCGAAACGATCATCATATAAACCTCTAAACACTTCATCTGTAACGACTAAATGAAGCTCAGAGTAAGGGATTCTAAAATCAGAGGAATTTCTCTTAAGATTTGATTTTTTATAAGGGGATGATCTTAAACTGTTCTGTGTAATTTCATAATCAGATGCAGTTGGAGATGACGGCTCATTGTCTAGCCCTGGTGATGATGGTGAAGAATTTGGCTTATATGATGTAACAGGTGATGATAATAATGCTGATTGAGTTGTTTTATAGGATGATAATACATCTTCTTTTGGTTTAACTTGTTGTACAGTGTTATTACTACCATCTAATGAAATATTCATATATTCATAATTCATATCTACTGATTTTATATGATCAGGATTGTCAATGTGTGTATAATATTCCCTTTTGTCTTTTTTATTACAACATCCTATTGATGATTGAAAATACTTTGGAGCTGAAACAACTAACGGTGTTTCTATTATTATCTTACCATCAAATACATTTTCATTTACAGAAGGATTTTCATCTATGGATATTGCACCAGTAATTATAAATATGAGGTTTGGTAAAGCATTTTTGAAGTTATAAATTTTAATTATGCTCTCTCTACATAAATGACATAGTTCCTGAAGTGTGACACATCCATTACTGTTCACTGTTAAGAATGAAGTAATTGGTTGTTTCTTTGAGCAATATTCACACAATTTGTAGGTGCCATTATTACTTTGATATACTTTAGATAAGTGATTCTGTATCATACAATCTGAACAAATAAAATCACCTGAAACTAACGAAAACGCGCTTCTTCTTACTCGCATATAGCACTTACTACACGTAATAAAATGCCTATCATATGGTATGTTTTCTGGTTTATTGTTTAAAGGACTAATGTGACCATTTGATGAGCTCAACATTTGCATCAACTGCTAACCGCTATTTATAAATAATTATAACGACCTGTTGGATATTTCAGTAAAGAAATCAACAAGATAAGTAAATTTGAAAAAGATGAAATATAAATAATTTTGATTGGTTTTTCTATAAAAACCTCAAAAAACACTAACTTCAATTCTTTCACCATCATTTTATAACCTCATTGAATATTTCATCTTTGATTATTATGCGTATGTTATTTTACTATTAGTGCAAGAGATAAGAATCACGAAAAAGAATAAGTAAAAATAAAAAAAACTTAAGCATCGTTACAATTATATCCAAGAACTTTACTAATTCTTCCAAAAATAAGCTCTTTCCATCCATTTTCAGTATTTTCAACAACTGTTGGATTTTTATATGCATCTTGTATAGGAACTCCGGTTTGAGTCATTTTTACATCAATTTGACCCTCTTCTATAGTTGTTAATGTGATTGTAACCATTGAATATACTGTCTCAACCCATTCCTTTTTTCTCCATTTCATTACCAATTTATTAGGTTTATCCTATGAATAATATTATATTTATACTATTTCAACAAATTCACCGATAATAGCACCATCATACATAGATATACCTCCTCCCACACATAGATTTACTTCAGCTGGAGATTGCGTATATGACTACATTATAAGCAACAATATATCTCTTACAGTTATGATTTTAGAGGAAGTAAAAGCTTCCCAGATGTCTTCAGCATGAGCATCAATTATTTTTTCAATAGTAATTCCACCACATTCTACTTCATCTGAAGGTTTTGAGAAACAAGAGAATTTTAGTACTGACTTGGCAGCTTTTGGTGATAGCTTTTTACACTCTAATTTATGTCCGTTCTTCCAATGCTTACTTTGGCATTCCCTATTATTTACATAAATCTAATTATTTTTAAATACTTTGAACAGTAGTAAGCTGCTTTACATTGAGAGCATCTCAAAAATGGTTTATCTCCTTCAACATTTTCACAGCCGGGATTAGAACACTTTCTAGCCATTAAAAAAGAAAATTCTATTGAAGTTTCGGTTTGACTGATTCAAGCTTTTACACACAATTAAAAAAAACAAAGCATTACAACTACAATTTAATGTCATTGACTTGTTTAATAAGTTTTTCATACTCGACTTTTACTTCTGCAGATAAACCTTCACATTCCAGACCTTTATTTATTATATCTAAACATTCTTTTCTATCATCCTCACTTTTCACTAAATAGTATTTGATAGAAGCATATTTCAGATATTCTGTAGACATTTCCACAGATTTTTCACCGTAATGCTTTTTAGCACAATAGAAAGACTCAGATACAATATCAAAAGCTTCCTGATAATGCCCCCATTTAGAAAGTCTAATTTATTTAATTATAGGTATATATATACACAAATCCTAATTCATCACACGTATTTGCCACTCCATATGATAATGGGTTAATAAACGTCTTTAAATTTTCCAATCTTTTCAATATCATGTGATAAATATCATCATCATATTCTATTATATACTATAACAACACATATATAAATACTATTTGATAGAATTGATAATAGATTAGTTATATCTTGATTATATTCTTTTAATTTACTATGCAGCTTTTCTGTTGAAAATTGTTTATTGCATTGACAACAATACGCTTGATTAAACTCCAATGGATCACAAAATAAAGGAATATGGCAATTATCACATAGATATTTTATTTCTGTCAATTTTTCCTCACCTATAATGAATAAAGAAATGATAAAAATATTTATTTTATACTTGGTTTTACACATGCTTTACATGTACATTCAAAATTATATTCATTATACAATAAATGCTTTCTTCTCATAGAACTAACAACATTTTGAACTGTTGGTCCATACGATATTGTCATTTCTATATCTTTTTCTACATCATTCAATACAATTACACTTACACAATTATTATTGTATGATAACATACAATTTGGATCACAGTCATGATTTATATATGAAGTCATATTATATAATCCTATTCCTAATTCTACAGTATTCATTTGAACCATTGATTCACTATTGAACATTGAATAAATGTTTATTTTTTGATGATTATATAGGACTTTGTAATAATAAACTAAAAAATCATCAATTGATGGAATATCTCCTTTTAATATTGATTTATCTATTGTTTTGATATATTTATCAATAGTGGCTTTTACTCTTTCTAATCTGTCCAATTCTTTAGGTAATTCACAGTATAAATTGTTGATTCTTTCTGAATATTCTATATTTTCTATAAAATAAAATGAAAAAATGTTTAAAATTATACTCTGATTATAATAATATAATGATAAAGCCAAATGACAAATAGTAAGAAATATATCATTCTTTATTACATAAGAAAAACATAAATGAGAATTTTTACTTTTATTTAAACATTCAATACTACAATAACCATAGAAACAATTACTACAATAAAATCGATTATTAGTAAACATCCCACAACAACTACAATATTCTTGAAAATGGTTTGTTTGAATAAATAACATTGGATTTTCTTCAATTATAACTGTATTCTTCTTGATTTCTTTTGTTATGACTATTCCTTTTCCTTTATTCTCAATATCTGCTACATTTATATCATTACACACAATTTCACTTTCGTTGATTATATTTTGTTTGATCTGTTGTAATTTATTTCTATTTTCGTCGTTAATAAATTCTTTTGTCAATAAATCTTCAATATATTTTGAATATGATGAAGGAAGTGATTCTAGTTGCGCTATTACCTTTAACAATTTATACTGGTATTTTTCACTGGATGGATTGTATGTTACAGAATAATATAAATCCAAAAATGCAGCAACATAATGTTTTATGTTATAAAGGGATGTACCACGATTTGATAAAGTAATTGATAGAATATCATAGTTTTTTTCTTCAACAGACAATAATTCCAGCATCTGACTATACTCATTGATTGCTTTTTTATATTTCTTGTGAGCAAAAGAATCATTACCACTTGATTTTATTTCCATAATGTAATCTATATTGTTGAAATTATCTTTCACCATAATATGTTTATCTTTGAAAAGAAAAAAGCAAAAGAGTAAATTATGTAATTTTTGGTAATTTATAGTAATTGACATGTCAAAATGTCTTTTCATTTTGAATTAGTATCTCTTCGATGTGGAATTGATGTTTTAATTAACATATTACATATAGTTATTATTATAATGTAAAATATCACTTTACACCATTTCTAAATTATATGTAAATAACCTCTTTATATTGATCATTTTTATTAATTAAAGTTTTATTGCATATTTCTATATGCAGAGACATAATTATTTTCTTTAATTACATGCTCATTGATTAGAAAATTGAATTTTGGTAAAAACACAAATGTAATTTACTTAATCTGTAATTATTGAGAAATGAATTTCAGATTTACCACTGTTCTGCTTCTGATATTTGCTTCTTGCTGTTACTGTATTCATTACTTTTTAATCATTGTATAGGCAAGTCCTTCAAAGCTGAAATTACCGCTGATAGCCATGGACCTTTTGGAGAAAAACAATTACCTATCAAGATCAGAGTTGTATTTGAATAGTATACATTTCTTTCAATTACTTTTTACATAGTGCTGTTGTTGATTTACCAAAAGAAGGTTTAGTTGGTGCAAATTGGACAATTGGTAATATTGCTGCTTCCGAAGATAACATGACATTTACTGTAGATTTAACTCCAGTAAACAAGTTAATATGGGGTGAAAGTCCAATTTATTTGAAAGAAGGAGCTTGTAAAAGAAGTGCCGAAAATCACACTGAAGAAAGTAATTCTCGTTCAAACACGTTTTACATTTCTTATGGTTCAACAGTGGAAGATGATTGGATGGATTGTTTTCATATAAAGAGTTTTCATCCAGAATATCGTAGTGGTTTATATTACATAACCTTTCAAAATACTCGTAAAGCTGGTTTAACTTATTGTGATCAAGAAACAGCAGGTGGTGGTTGGACATTGTTTTATGCAAATGCTGCTTATCATAATATGACAAAGAAGAGGAGTTATAATGAATATATGCAAGATCGAAAGAATGATAACTTAGCTGATTTAAGTAAATATGGTTATCACAGTAAAGAATTAGGAGGAATGTTAGATTTTGATGAATTAACTTCATTCTATTCGTTGATGGGAAAAGATATTGGTGGTAGATGGAAAAGCAATGAATATGCGATAATGGTATTTCCATCTAATTTTGTATTACAAGAATTCTTAAAACATACACTAGTAAGTGGTAATGAATGTAGTCAAATGCCAAATGGTGAATCATTTACTTATCGTAATAGTAATGGAATGGAATATAAATTTGATTCGTTAAAGAATTATAATGGTCAAGGATATGGTTGGCAAGATTGTATGTCTGAAAAACCACCAGAAACACCAGGTTCCAATGTAGAGAATTGTCCAAGACATGTATTATATGCAATTAATGATAAAAGTGATAATATGAGAGTTCGTGGTATATTTGGTTTTATTGGTGATGATGAAAGTGCAACTGCTCGATATTTTGTAAGACCTCGTCGAGATTTACAACCACCAATGCCTGTATTATCCTCTAATACTGGTAATCCAGCTACAATAGTTCCAATAACAGTGACATTGACATTTAGTGAAGTTGTATTTGGAATGAATGCAACTGGAATTGAATGTTTACATTGTAAAGTTTATAATTTTGTAAAATCTCCAATAAATGATTATACATATGTATTTGATGTTCATCCAACGAAATTAGAAAATGTGACAATTGGAATAGTTGTAAAAGAAGGTGTTTGTGAAGATATGGATCATTTAAAGAATGAAGCTAGTCTTCCATTGAATTATTCATTAACTGGTGATTTTTATTTATTAAAATATGCTCAAAATCCATTAAATCAGAGTTTTGGATATTGGTTAAATAGTTGGAGATCAAAAGATGTGAGTTATTTATATGGAACATTTGGAATTCAAGCAAGTGGTCATTTCCGAATTGGTTTATCTGCAAGTAAAGGCATAAGTCATCCCATGTTAATATTAGATATTGGTGATGGAAATAATCGTCAAATTCATAAAATAATTCATACAAATGCTGATGGTAAAGAAAGTATCTTAGCTCAAAAAGAATATGATTTGAAAATCACAAGTTATGATTATTCTAAAATCTTCTTCATCTATAATTATGGTCAAATAGCAATTGGTTTAGGTGACAATATAACCAGTAAAGCTGTAATAGAATATAGTTGTCAAGATGCTGAGAAAGTAAAAGTGAAATATGCTTCTTATGGTTCAAGTCCAGTATCTGGTATTGTTTATATGTATCCTTCCATTGGTCCATTAGATGATGGTGCTGAATTCACAGTAAAATTAAACACCAGTGCTCCAACTCCAGCTTTTGAACCATTTTATGTAACCTTGGTATTTAGTCGAAATGTATTGACATTATCTAAAAGTGGAATAGTTGCAAATGATAAAGGTGATTGGTTATCTGATTTAGAGAAGATTACTGATCGAATTTATATATTCAAAGTATCTCCAGAAGTAACAAGTGATACATCAATTACAATAATGGTAAAAGCTGATGCTGCTTTGAGTGTAGATGGAGCTAAATCTAAAGAATCATTACCATTAGTAATAGCTTATCGTTCATCAAAAATAACAGCCAAATTAACACCTGAATGTCCAGAAAGTGGTTATGTTGTAGTTCCAATGACAGTAACACTTACATTTAATAGAAATATTGTTGATTTTACTATAGATAAAATTGCCACATATTCAAGTAGTAAAATGATTGAAAACTTTCATGGTAAAGATAGAACTTATACATTTGATATTGTTCCATTTACTGAATTTGCTTCTTTTTATATAAATAGAGATTCAATACATGATGAAGCAGGACAATCAAATGAACAACTATTTTACATTATCCTATTTGGTGCTGTACAAAATTATACAATGATTCAATATTTTATGATTTTCCATTATGGTTAGATGGTTGGTCAACTAATGAAGTAGGAACAATAAATGGTGAATTTAAATTAAGAACAATACAAAATTTTTATATTGGTTTATCTACCTCAAAAAGTGATACATCAAATAGATATGAATTTGCTTTAGGTTTTCCATCAAAGAATTCTTCTGAATTTACATTAAATTCTGTTATAAGATATTATGAAGGTAATAAAAAAGTTTTAAAATCAGTTGATAAAGCAATATTTTCACCTGGCAAATGGAGAAATGTGAAATTTTATGTAGATGAAGGAAATTTGACATTATTAGTGGGTGATGAGACATTAATAAGTGCTATAGATCCTGAACCACTTCGTGTAGAATTTGTATCTTTCAGTATAATTGATGTTCAAGCTGATCTTCGAAATATAGCAATTGGTCCAAACGAATTAGTATCACCAACTGTAAATATTTCAAGTAATAGTGAAAATCCAGCTCGTTCAATACCAGTATGGGTAACAGTGACATTTTCAGTTCCAGTAGTTGAATTTGATGAGAATGATATTATACCAATGAATGGTTATAGAAGTAATTTAACTGACACTGGAGATCATAAGCATTTCCAGTTTGAATTATATCCAACCAAAACTGATTATTTCTGTGGTGTAACAATTCGTGCTGGTGCTGCTTTATCTGAACAAGGCCGATTTCCATCTAAAGCTTCTAACCCATTTTCTATTACCGCTTCTGATATATTAGAATTTGATTTAGACCCAATGAAAGGTGTTTTCTATTTATGGTATGATGATTTTTACAGTTTAAATGCAGCTAATAGTTGGACAACATTTACTGCTTATGGTTCTGGTTCATTCTATTTAGCTTTTGGTTCTGATAAGAGTTCAGGATCTAATAGATATGAATTATTATTTGATGGTCCAAATCATGTGAATTCAATCACAAGAGTATTCCAAGGTAAAAAGACAGAAATGTCTAAAATCACCAAAGAAATAGCAAAAGGAGAAAGTGGTGTGAATTTATGGGGTGCAGTTCAAAATGGTGTAATTAGAATGGGTTTAGGAACAGTGATAGGTGAACAAGAAATAGCAAAAACTCAAGATAGTAGTGTAATACCTGTAGAATTTATGAGTTGGGCAACTGGTGATGATTCTGCAGTTTATCGAAATATTCAAAGTGGAGAACATGAAACTTCAATGTCCGTTGAAATAACAACAAATATGGATTTCATAGTGAAAACTGCTCCAGTAACTGCAATATTTACATTCCCTCATCCTGTAGAAGATTTCATATTTAGTAGTATAAAATTTGATAAAGATTGTGAGAAAGGTTATAGTTTATTTAAGATTGATGAATATAACTATGCAATTGGTGTATTTAATAAACCAAATCGAACTTGTTCATTCTATTTACCTGGTCATAGTGTTTGTGATTTCTCTGGAAATTGGAATTCTAAATCGAATACAGTGATAATAAATCCAAGTGATGAAGTCTTTCAATTCAAATTTGATTATTCAATGGATCATATTTATAGTTTCTATTATGACAATTGGAAATCATTCGATTCAAGTGAAACAAACATTACATTTGATGTGAAATGTACTCAAAATGTTTATATTGCTTTATCTGAATTTGTTCCAATCAATACAACTTCGTATGAAATAATATTAGGTGCTCAATATAATACTGAAATTCGATTGAATTCCTTAAGTGCTGATGGTACAGCTATATTATTATCTCGATCTAATGTTCCAGTTTGTTCAGCAGATACATATGTTTCAATGTATATAACAGTAGCAAACACTGAAAAAGGAGTAAGAATAACAGTAGGAAGTGGTAAAGAATTTGGTGAGAATATATTATTAAGATATTATGATTCATCTGCTTCAACAATCAAACAAAAGTATGTATTATTCCGAACTGAAGGTTATGGAATTGATGTAAAGAATATAGCTGTAGGTCCAGCCAGTGGTGATGTTTCAGCTCCAACAGCCACACTATCAACAAAATTCTTAAATCCAACTTCAACATTACCAGTTAGTTGTACTTTAACATTCAGTGAACCAGTTCAAGGAATGAATGAGAAATTATTAAAAACAGTAAATGCTCAAATCAAAGGATATTTCCAGTTGACTTCTTCAACATATTTCTTCTATTTACTTCCAATATCATCTCAAAGAGAAGCAACAGTTCAATTACCTGAAGGTTTAGTAATTGATCGAGCTGGAAATGGAAATAAAGCCTCCAATGTATTAATGATTCAATTAGCTGCTTCTATATTTGATTTTGGTTTATTTGGAGATCAACACCGCTATTATTCATATTATTATGAACAATGGAAATCTACAACACCTGGTGAAGTAATGGTTGATTTCTATGCAAGTGGCGAGCAATCCTTATGTGTTCAATTAATATCTAATCCAAATGTAGAATATCCATATTATGAATTTTGCATAGATTTAAGGGAAGGAAGTATTATTTACGAAAATAGTTATACTGAATTATCTAAGGTTGATAGTACTGATTGGATTGTTCCAGATGAATATCGTCATTTTGGATTTGGTGTTAAAGATGGCATTTTGAATGCATATTACAATAATTTAGTTGTAATGAATCATACATTTGTGAATGAAAATTGGAAGACTTTACAATATGTTTCATTTACTGGAAGTACATCACCAATTAATATTCGTCAAATAAGAGTAACTCCATATAATGGAGCAAGTGATAGACCAGTTCCAACATTGTTAGTCAAAACCCCAGAACCAATTGAACAAGTTCCAATCTCAATGGAATTAATATTCAATATTCCAGTAACAGGAGTATATGATGAAAGTATATTGAATATAACTGAAGGTAAAGGATATATAATGGATTTCCAAAATGTAGGTGGTAAATATTTGTTTGATTTTATTCCTTATTTATCTAATTCAACTACAAAATTGGAAGTAGTAGAAGGTAAAGCAATGTCTCGAACTGGTATAAATTCCACAAGTTCAAGTGTTTCAGTAAAGATTGGTAGTGATATAAAATTCTATTTAGCTTTACCATTATATAATGATATTGGTTTTCGAAATAGTGCTTGGCAAAGTTCTCGATATGGTCATGTTTATGTAGTATTTGATGCTAGATGTAGTAATGATATAACAATAATCTTAACCACAACATTAAAGAATGCAAATCCCAAATATATAATAACATTAGGAAGTAATAAAAACACTCGAACTGAAATCCAAAGAATTCAAAATCAATATGTGAGTAGTGTAAGTTATTTAGGTGAAAGACCAATGTGTAATGATTATCGAGATGTATCTTATTGGATAGAACAAAATGGTAATCAGATTCATATTGGTTCAGGTCGTCAAATAGGTCATAATACATTATATAAATATACTGATCCTCAACCATTCTCAAGCCGTTATGTATCATTCAGTGCTTGGGATACAAGTGTATTATACTCAAACATCCAAGTTGGTCCATATGATAAAAACAGTGTAGAAGGTGTAATATTTACCGAAACAATAATGCCAACCAATGTCGAAAAGATAGTGTGTGAAATCTATTGGACTAATCCAGTGGAAGATTTCACAATAGCTGATATAATAGCTACAAGTGTGAATGTGAATAATTTAACTCAAAAGAATAATCAATGGTATACATTTGATGTATATCCTCAATCTTGTGGTGTTCATGAAATCTATATTCCTGCTAATGCTGTTTGGACAAAAGAAGGAGTAAAAAATAATAAAACCTTACCATTATTTATTGAATGGTGTAATGAAAGACCAAAGCCAGTAATGTATGTTCCAACTCCAATTTCTGTCGAATATACTCCAATTCCTGTTTATATTGAATTCCAAAGACCAGTATATGGTTTTACAGTAGAAGATTTTACACTAAGTGGTGATAAAGCAACAGCTACTTTATTAACTCAATTGAATAATTTAGTATATCAAGTATTAATAACTCCAAGTGGCGATAGTGTTAATAATGTGAACATTGAAATCGAAGAAAATCAATTACAAGATGTATATGGGAATAACAATGAAGCTAGTGGAGTATATCGATTACCTAAATATAGTTCAAATGTGAAAGTATTTTCAGCTAATGAAAGTTATTACAATGTTCCATTAATCTTATCTCAATGGTCAACAAAGACAGAAGGAATTTGTACAATAAAATTTGAAGCATTATGTACCAATGATATGTATATTTCTTTTTCTCAAGGTTTTACAGAAAATGAAGATAGTTATGCGATAGTCCCAGGAGCAAGTGGAAATACAGAATCAAGAATTCAAATAGGAAGTACCGTAATGGAATATGCTCATGGTGCAGTATGTAAACCATGGAGATATGTATCTTATTGGGCTTCATTTGATGGAAGAAAGATTTCATTTGGTTTAGGAAATGAAATAGGAAAGAATGTAACAATATCTTATACAGACACGAAGGATCGAAAGAATATGTATATTGGTTTAAGTAACTGGGATAATATAGTATTATATCGAAAGATTGAGATAGGTCCAGATAGTTATATGCCAGTTCGTGCTTCAATAAGATTAAGTACAAACTCATTATTATACAAATCAAAACCCAATAAAAGGTAATTTAACATTCACAAAAGCTGTGAAAGATTTTGATCAAAGTAAATTGAATATAACAGGTGGTAGTACAATTAGTTTATTCACCAAAATAAGTAATGTACTTTATCAATTTGAAATAACTCCTAAAGAAGGATATAGTACAATTAATTTACCTAGTAATTCTGTAGTAGGTGAAGATGGTAAAAATAATGAAGAATCCAATATGATAGGATTTTATTATACAACAGCTGGTTTATATGGTTCATTTTCATCTCCAGTAGAAGATGTAGAAGTAATTCCATTCCCATTATGGTTAAGTTGGAATAAACCAGTTCTTGATTTTAGTACTGATAAGATCCAATCTTCATCACATGGTTATTATAATGATACAGCAACAACTGGAAGTGTATTTTATATGAATGCTGCTTATACTGAAAGTATAACCAAAGTATCAATTGCTGAAAAGAAAATAACCTCGACATCTGGTGATTTAAATTTAGAAGTAATGACATATGAAGTACCTCCATATGCTGCTCAATTAAAGAATTATAATGTTCCAGCTAATCGAAATGGTGAACCATTTGCAGTAAATACTTGGTGTAATAAAGGTCGAAATCACATGTATGTAAGTTTCCAAGCTGATTGTTCTGATGGTTTAGCTGTTGGTTTTACTCCTAATTTGAATGAAAAAATGAATGTTTATGAAATAGAGATAAGTCATTTTGGTAATTCTAAGAGTACAATAAAAAGAGTTCGAAATACAGCTGTAAAAGCAAGTCATGAAGAAAGCTTTATGTAGTAGTGGAAAATTAATATCATTATGGGCTAAAATAGTAAATGGTACAATAACAGTAGGTAAAGGTGTAACAGTTGATGAGAATGAGATAATGAAATATGTTGATGATAATCCATTAGAAGTGAAATATGTTTATTTCTCATCTTATTCTGATAAAGTAAAAATAAGTGAAATATCTGTAGGTCCAACCAATCTTGATACTCCAATATTAACAGTGAAAGAAGCTGCAAGTGAAGAATATGCGATGGTAATTCCTGTATCTTTAAGTCATCCAGGTATAGTATATTGTTTCCCTCGTTTATATCCAAGTACAACTCCCTTAAGACAACACTTCTTATTATATGGTAAACATGTTCGAGTAGAAGCTGAATCAATGAAAGATATCCATGTTTATAACTTGACAGGTGGTGCTAGATATTCCGTTTGGTGTTATGCTGAAGATGATAATGGTGTTCCAATAACTGATGATAATATGTATAAACAAGGTCAAACAGTGACAGTAAAAGGATCCTCTCCTTATCCAATTCCTTATATTTATTATATAGCTGGAAAGAGACTAGTTTAAAGATTTCTTGTGGCAATGAATTCAATGGGAACATTAATAGCTTATGCAGTTCCAGTTGGTTCAAAGAAACCCAGCCAACATGAAATAAGAAATTATGGACAGCAATACTATTTAGAAGAACCAAACAAAGAATATGATGTAGAATATAGTAAAGGAATAGTTTATTTAGTATCTTATGATATTTATTTTGTTACATATGTAAGTGGTATAGTATCTCCTGAAAATATGATAGCTTCAACTCAACATACAGTTGATACAGATGGAACATGTGAAATATTTAATAATGTAATGTGTAATGATGCAGGTAGTTGTTTAGATGGTGAATGTGTATGTAATCCTGGTTATCATGGATATAATTGTAATGTTCAATGTGCTGGTTGGACAGGTGAATCTGATTGTGATGGTCATGGAGAATGTAATGGGTTTAGTGGTCAATGTCAATGTAAAAAATTATATCATGGTAAAGCTTGTAATATTCAATGTCCAAATAATGGTGTAAATGAATGTAATGGTCATGGTTTCTGTAGTGTTGAAAATAATAAAGGAGTATGTCATTGTCATGAACCTTATGAAGGAAGTGGATGTGAGATTGGTCCAGCTGAAAAGAAGAAGAAACAAACAACCTTTATAATAATTGGTTCAGTATGTGGTGTAGTTGTATTGATTGGAATAGCTGGTTTGATAATTTGGTTGAATAGAGCTAAGATTCCCAAGGCATTACCTACGAAAGTTAAAGCAAAGGGTGATTTAGATGCTGATGTATGGATGTATAACCAATTATCATAAATTTGTTTTACTTTCTATTTCTTTTCATGATATTATTATTATTAATTGCTATAGAATTGTTTAATTGGATAAATATAAAATAGTATTATAATACTAACATATATCTAGTTATTATTTGATATTTAAATATAATTTGTATAAATAAATCATTGATACATATATATGAAAGATGAAAAGAGTATTACAGTCTTTAAGTAACTGAACAATAAACCCAATTCAACAAGAATATAAAATAAAAATAAAGCAAATTATAGAATGTAGAATATTTTAAGTTATAATATGTAAAGACGATGTAATGTAGTAGCTAGAAGAAGAATCCTGGATCAAAATATCATCAATCAAACTGAAAGGATAAATTGACATTCCTTTTTACTTCTATTTGCTTCATTTTTACTTAAATCACTTGTTAAAGGAGTTCCTTTCTTTAACAGTATACGATTCTTATGCTCTGGTTCACTTTAATTGGAACAAATATTGTTAAGATTCATTCATGAAGTGTAA